>NDGN011358173.1:0-10402 GCA_002564285.1 Tympanoctomys barrerae | reverse complement strand
AGAAGGAGAAGGAGAAGGAGAAGGAGAAGGAGAAGGAGAAGGAGAAGGAGAAGGAGAAGAAGTGAAGATTCATTTTGGTTCACACGTTCGGGGCTTTCAGTCCCAGGTAAACTTGCTCTGTTTCTGTGGTCCTGTGGTAAGCAGAGTATCATGGCAGAAGGACAGGTGGAAAACGCTGCTCAACTCAGGCCAGGCCAGAAGACGAAGATAGAGCCAGAAGAATCGTGGCTGAGGACAAAATCTACCCTTCAAACTCTACCTCCTAATTCATCCAATTAGGCCCCACCTCTTAATAAACTCACTCAACTAATAAATACATCCATGGGCTAATCCACTTGATGAGATTAAAGGTGTCCCCATACCAGTTACTTTCCCAAAAGCTGGCAGTTAAGTCTTCAGAACAAGGAACCTTTTGGGAGACATTTTGGGTCCGAGTAACAACCTTTTTACTACATTTCCCCATTAACTGTGATCTCAGATACGTATGGTTGGAGTGAATTCAATGTAAGAAATAAGCAGGGTCCGGCGGCCTGCTCGCTGACCTCGCCCTTCTCTCGCGCAGCTCGCGTCCCAGCAGTCTTTCCACCGCAAGCCGGCTGCTCCCTTCAAGCGGGGGGTCTTGCTTGCCCAGGGCTTTGGGATAATGGTCCCACGGCCCACGCTGGTGACTCAGTCCCCAGCTGTAATTAGGTCAGAACTAAAAAACACTTCACACCTCCTGCTTACGAACCCAAGTCCCTAACGCAGAAGGAAAGTCCCGAACAGGCTGGGAAGCGAGGCCCGTAACTCCTGCAGAGTGCCCGCGGCCGTCCCTCGGTGTCTGCGACGCCTGTGTCCCTCCGGCAGGTGATGCTCGCGCACCATTTCCTTCAAATGAAGGCCTGAGGCAGGAAACTGAGTAAAGAAGAACGTGACATCACAACTGCCCGTCAAGAAGACAAGAGAACATGATGCTGATTTGGGGATGAAGGACTCCCTGAAGAGCTGAGGACGTCTTTGCTGAAGCTCGTCTCCGTCCCAGCAACGCCGTCCACAGGGGCTGCCTTCATATCTTGCTCAACAGGCCCTGCTTCGGGGACATGGTTAGGGGACCTCATATGCAAGTCGTGCAGCCGCAGGAGCAGGCGTGGCAGGCTCAGGCTCGCCACCGAGTCCCGCGAGCCAGGGCAACAGGTCACCGCGTGTGTGCGCCAGCGCAGTCTCTGGAGCTTTCGGAGCAGATTGGCCGGTTGGCAGAACAGGCGGCAAAGTGAGCCCAGGAATGCCTTGGAGGACGTGGTCTCTGAGACACACCTGATGAATCCCTAGGGGAGCTGGAGGATGTCCGCCAAGGTCGGTCCCCCGTGGGCGCCCCCAAAACAGCCCATCTTTAAGATGGTGATGATTCCGGGTCCCCAGCTGCACCCAGGGGAGAATTGTGAAGAGGGTCCTGGAGAGGCCTCCAACCTGGGTGGGTGGGTTGGTCGGTCGGTTGGCTGGTTTTTGGTTTTTAGCGGGTTTGTTTGTTTGTTTGTTTTGTTTTTTGTTTGTTTGTTTTTTGTTTGCTTGTCCTTTTGAGACATTGTCCCACTATACAATTCAGACTGGTCTTGAGCTCACTCTATAACCCAGGTGGCCTTGAACTCGCAGCAATTCTCCAGCCTTAGTCTCCCAAGTGCTGGGACAACAGGCATGTGCCACCATGCCTGGCCCCTCTCCGTCCTTTAGAAGCCTGTGTCCAGCTTCCGAGTCTGGGAGAGGGACGGGATGCCTAGGTGAAAACCTGTACCGCTTTGGTTTTTCACGACAGAGACTGGGAGCAGACTGGAGCATTTTCCGTGTAGTCGCAGGGCAGGGATTAGGACCTGAAGTAAGGTGGTGGGTTTGTATGTGCTGCCAGTTCAGGCTAAGAGGGAGACTGGCCTTCACATGGCAGAAGGAAAGACAGGCCTCGCCGTGAGCGGTGTGACTTCCACAAGTCCAGGCCTGGAGAAGAATCGCAGTGTGTCAAATAGTGCAGCATGTGTTTATAACTCACGCATGTGTTTTGTCATACACTGACCTACTGAATCAGCATTTACATTTTCTAGAAGAATAGATGCAAAGAAACATTTAAAAAAGAAATAAAGAAAGAAAAGTAAGCAAATAGACCTAAGCAATGCAAGAGGTGAACTATGATGAATATTTTTGTTTGTTTCATTTTGTTTTACTTCATTTCTGAAGGATTTTGTTTTTGTTTTGCAGTATCGGGCCTGTGCCCAGTTCTCTGCACTGAGCTACATACATCCTGGACCCTTTTTATTTTTTTATCTTGCCACAGAGTCTTATTAAATTGCTCAGTTTATCCTCGAATTTAACTCCTCCTGTATCAGCCTCCCATGAAGCTGGGATTATTGGCAGTGTCACCACACCCAGTGTAGACGCTGATTTTGTGCCCGACGCTGCTCTTCTTCTGCAGACCAGCCTCCACTGCCAGCAGGCGCCAGCTACCAAGGACACACGGCCACCTGCTTCACTCTCCGGAGACCAACCTCTGCAGTGGGAATTGCCTCACCCCACAGCACTGCTGACTGGAAACAGTGTACCTCACACTGCCACCCTTGCCCCAAGCTGGACAGCTCCATAGCCTGCACCCTCTAGATCAGACCAAAGCAAGACTTTTTCTTGAGACCTCACTTTGAATTTTTCCCTCCTTCCACTGTATATCATCTCTACCTCCCAAATTTCTCTGAAAGCACATCCTCAATGAGCCATGCACTATGATTCCAACTACCCTAAGCTTCTCCTCCTAAGGAACAGGAGCTAAAATAATCTCAAAGTTTATTTTGTATAAAAATCAATAGGAGAATTAATTTAAAATGCAGATTCTTTGAACCCACTTCTAAAGAAGGAAATTTAATAAATGTATGGCAAGACTGGGACTAGCCATTTTCAAGAAGCACCAAATGTGGATTAAGACAATGGACTCCCAGCCTCTCCTTGAGATACACTGGACTAGACCATAAGCAGGCACTACTGACACGGGAAAACTGCAAAGGTTACAGACACTGCAGTATTCCTGAACAGTCCATCTGAGCAATTTCTTGGCAGCTATTCCCAGGACTTTCATATTCCAATATATAACAAAACCCTTGCCTCGACTCCGTGGTATCACTCACTATACCCATGTTTATAACTTTAAAATGTTAATAAAACATGCTAAGTGCAAAAGTCAAAAGAAAGTAAAAGAGGTGGCGTGAAAGCAATGCACTACACATTCCAAATTTAAAACATACATATTTATTCACTGACTCAGTCACTGAATCCCAACCAAATGAATTTGTAATATATTCCAGTCTAGTTTTATTAGGATTTGTGCTGTAGGTATAAATATGAAAACAAAGAAAATATATTGCCACATCAACTTACATTAGCCATGCACATAAAGTTTCTGGGTATCTGCCCACACCATTGAGAAGTTCCATTAGGAAGTCGATTACAATAACAAGAAAAGGTTATTTGAGTCAAAGCAAAACAATACATGGGCTAGAGGGAAATTGTAAAATATTTGTTTTATACCTTTCTCTAGTGACACATAAAACATTATCTTCTTTCTCTAAGCGATTATGAACATTTCTACACTGTCATATGTTATGAAGTGGAGATTTGTTTAGAATCATTTATGTCTGTAAAGTTACAAAAGTCTCCTTATACTTTAGAGAAAGAATTTTTTGATCATCTCAATTGCTAGAATCTCACAATTCTTATTTGCGGCTATATTCAGGTGAATGAAAATCTAAAAGGTGTTTTACTCAATTTCTACTTGACTAATTTATCAGATTAATCACACTTCTCTGTTCCTCTGTAAGATATACCAGTGATTTCTGAAAAGATGTATTTTCAGAGGTTAGGCTGAACCCTGTGTAGCCAAGCAAGGTGGAGCATCCCTTTCATGCCAGCTCTCGAAAGCTAAGGCAGGAGGGTCACCATGAGTTTGAAGCCAGCCTGGGCTCCATAGTGAGTTCAAAACCTGAACTACACAGGGAGACTCGTTCTCCAAATAAGAGAGACCTGCTATATTCATACCTTTTTGTCTCTTTCAGCTAAGTGCTATAAAGAATTAGTTGTACAGATTAACAAAGGTGCCCATGATCTGAGTTTTTATTACGTCATTTAATTCTGTCTGTATTTATACATCTGTAAATACAAGTTCTAAAATCAATGTTTCTTTGAAAATTAAGGCAAATGTTTTGCAGAAACTTGTTAATTTAAAGCTAGTTTTAAAATTATTCTCAAAGAATAAAGGAATATAAGACTAAAAGAAAAATAGTAAGAATTGTATACTGTCTCAAACTTCTTTCTAAGGATTTTTAAGTTATTATTCTACTTTATTTTTTTTTCCTGCCTCAGGATAATTTGTACAAAGAGCACAGAAGGACACCAGCCTCCCACAGATGGTACCCCAGGGGTCACACCAGTCCTTCTGTTTTTACATTAGCAGATAAGAGGCTTTTACTATGGAGCCTTCACAGGGGCTTGGACACTTTTGGGAGCCGGGGCTGGAACAGAAGCTGAACCTGGGCCTTGGCTGGAGCCTGCGCCTGTGGCCAGCAAGGCCTGTGACCCTTGACAATGCAGGCACGGATACACTTCCCAAGCTTGGGGTGGGCAATGTAGGCAAGTCAAGTGAGCTTGCAGTTTACTCCCTTTGGGATGGTCTTGGGCTTGACCTCCTTGGGCTTGAGGAGGGCCTTGATAGCCTCAGTACATGCACTCACGGCCTTGGTGTTGTTTGTTTGCATCTTCTTGAAGCCCTTCTTGTTGTGCTTCTTGGCAAAATGCATGTTCCTAAGGAACTTGGGATCTACCCCCTTCAGAGATTTGTATCTTTGTGACCGAGGTTTCTTGATGCCATTTCTGTGCCATTTTCAGGACTAGTTGTGTGTGGTGTGGTTCTTGGACTTGCCCATAACTACGCTGTAAACCGTGGTGAGTAAGCTCATGGAACCAGAAGATTATTATTCTACTTTAAAAAATCACATTTGAAAATGTTCATATAAAAAGGAGAACAAGAAGGGCCAGCCAAATATCTCAGTGGTTTAAAGCACCTG
The DNA here is from genome assembly GCA_002564285.1 of Tympanoctomys barrerae. Taxonomy (NCBI): domain Eukaryota; kingdom Metazoa; phylum Chordata; class Mammalia; order Rodentia; family Octodontidae; genus Tympanoctomys; species Tympanoctomys barrerae. The sequence goes on along the minus strand of NDGN011358173.1, from coordinate 5,333 downwards.
CAAGCAGGTACAAGGGCTGGGGGTTTAATCCCGGGCCTACTGTGCCGGCCCCAACCCCAGGTTGCACTGAGATGGCAATTGAGACTGGGTGTTGTGGTGAGCACCTATAATCCCAGCTCTTGGGAGGCTGTAAACAGGCTGATCAGTATGAGTCTGATCTAGTAGTGAGACGCTGAATACCCTGTAGAGCCTTTCCTAAAATAAAAAATAAAAAAATAAAAATCAGGTTGGGGAGTTAGCTCAGAAGTCTAAGCACCTGCTTGGCAAGCATGAGGATCGGGGTTCGATCCTCAGTGTGCGTGCCAAGCAGGACACCGAATCCAGGCATGGTGGCGCAGGCCTATAATCCCAGTGCTGGGGAGGTTAAGACAGGAGGATCAAAACAAGTCTGAGCTGTGTAGCAAGACCCTGCACCACATAAATAAATATTTTTTTTAAAAAAAAAAGATCCCTGAACTGGAAATCAAGGATCCGACACGAATGCAGACTACCTAGTATATACAAACACACCACACTGTCCAGTGAGGCGCATATACACACTGTTGGCCTCTGTCCTCAACATAGTGGCTAATCATACCTATGTATGTTTTCAAGACTTTAAAACTTGCAATCAATTTTAATAATTTCCTCTAATTTCTACATTTTATCTGTTATAAATGATGCACACAGCATCCTGGCACACACATTCCAATATTTCTTTGATACCGAATGCCAAGCTTCTTCTCAGCCTTTCTGGATAGTACTCTGCCAAATCAGGACGATGCCATTCCATCGTCCCCTGCCCACACGGGCCCTAGTGAGACCACTCCTCAGGGAGGTTTGGGGAAAACGAGCCCAAACTGATAGAAATGCCTGGAAGTGAAACTGCTGTGCTGTGGTCCTGCTCATCTTCTACTTCACAAAAGACTGCTCAGTTATGCTGCAAAGTACGTGTCATAACTGATACACTCGCAAGTAGGGTATGATTCTGTTTTCCACATCCCTGTAGACGTTCGCCATTGTCAGAGACCTAAGTCTGGGCCACTCTAGTAATTATGAAATAATATTTTATTTTATGGTTACTTGTAAAATTAAAACCATAAATAACTGACTATTTGGATTTCTGTCCATGTAAATATTTGGTTCTTTTCTACCTAGTTGTTTATATCTATATCTATATATTCCGGATACTAAAAAGTTGAATATTATCTAGCTTAATGAGATGAGAACTAGAAATCCTTTGTCTGTCATTGCACTTCTGACTATTTCTCTTGAGAATCAATCCCTTTATATGCTTTTAGATGTTTTCATAATATTTCCTCATATTTCTAAATAATATAATTATATTTTATCATTATTATTATTGATTTCCTATATGGAAGGTAAGAGTTTAGCATTGCTACACTATTATCCAATGCTCTCAAAATATAACTCAGTTTCATCTTTAAAATATTATAATTTATTATGTTATAATTATATAACTATTGACTACTGCTTAGATCACTACTACTATTGAATTTTTTTCTTTTTTAGCATAAATTTTATTTACCTGAAATTAATAAATGCTTTATCTTTGTCAGTTATTCTCCCTAACCTTTCCAACCTCTCTCAGTGCTATTTTGCACATAAATATGTCAAAATTATCCTCCTTTTCTCCCTGGACCTTTTGACTTCCTGCCCCAACCCGAAAAGTCTCTTCTCTGAGCTGAGGACAGAATTCTCTGTCTGGGACCTTGGAACCTGCTGTTCCCACCCCGGGAATTTCACCCACTTCTTGGCATGTGAGACCCTCTGTTTCCTAGTTATCCTATTCTTTTTTCGCTTTATCCTATTAGATGTACTGACATACACACTCCAGGGCCTTTATGAGACATTTTTGACACCTTCAGAGTCAAAAAGATATTTTCATTCTATTTGTCAAATTACTATACCTTATACCAATCTGTGGCTTGGTATACAAATCCAAAGTGAAAATTACCTTCTTTCATACATTGATAGCTTTTCTTCTTTCTTCTTGTCTTCAGTGTGCTCATGGAGTTTCATGTCAGTCTAGTGACTTTACAGGCTGGCGCTCCAGAGGTCTGAAGCCTCTGCAGCGGCTCCTCCATTTGGCCTGTTGCCCTGGCAGGAGTGCTCTGCAGCAGAGCTGCCCCCATAGCTCGGCTGGACATTGCCCAGCTGTGACCTTCTGTGCTGACCCAGCTCTGCAACAGCACGTTGCCTGCGTCTCCAGACTTTCTGGGTTCTCCTCTGAAATCTCAATGGAATGTGCCAATGCCTGTACAGCTCTTACATGCTGCACAGCTTCACCACTGGCATCACACACGTGCCCCTGAGAGTCACTAAGGAGCAATAGCCTGAGCTGCACCTGGCCCCCTTAGATCATAGCCAGAGTAGTCCATGAACACTATGCCAGAATGCAGGAGCCCACCCGCGGGTGTGCATGGGGCAGCAAATGCTGGGCTCCTGCAAAAGGCTGGAGGATGCTTCAATTAAGCATAGTTCTGTTCCTAGTCCTTGACACTCTAGGCCTGTGATGGATAGTAATCTCCAAAACACTTCTAGGATACTTCTTCCATTGTCTGAAGGAATGAAACGTGGCTTCCTTTCTGTCTGTACAAGTCTCTTTATCAAGTGGCTGCTTCGTGCTCTATTCTAATAAGCTTTTACAACCTGAGCAAGCTGAAGATTTTTCAAATCTTTAAGATAGGGTTCCCTTTTAATTACCATTATTGTCTTCAACCTGTTTCTCTCTCCGCACTTTGCTATAGTCGTGAAGAGCAGCACCTTCAATGCTTTGCTTTGCATGTCTCCTATCCAGTTATCTTAGTTCATCACTTGTGAAGTTCTGTATTCCATAAAATTTGAAGACAAGGGCTTAATTCTTCTGTGTTCTTTGCCACTTTATAACAAGACACTCCTTTCCTTGAACTTCCCTCACTCAAGTTCTCATTTTAAGACCTCAAAAAAGTTGTCATTACCATCTGTATTTCTACCAACATTCAAATCATGGCCACTTAAGTAATCCTTTTGTCTTAGTTACTGTTCTCTCATTGCTGGGACAAATATTCAACACCCAAAATGAAGGAAGGAAAGGTTTATTTAGCTCACAGTCACTGGAGGTTTCAGTCCATACTTAGCTGGGTCCAAGGCAGAGCAGCAGAAACCAACCTTTCATGGTGGTGGCAAAGAGCAAGAGCACAAGGGAGGTGCAGCAGCAGCTCAGGCAGCTAGCTTCTCTTCCCACCTTACATTGTAAAGCAAATTACCCCAGGGCAGGTGCAGCATCCACACCTACAATAATCAATCACAAACTCCAGAAGTCACCCCAAGACTGCATGAGATTTTGGGGGGACAACCATACACAAACCATAACACCTTTAAAAGATTTAGATTTAATTAGGTACAGTGATGCATACCTACAATTCCAGCACACTGGGAGTCTAAGGCAGTAAAATCTCAGATTCAAGACTGGCCCAGGGAGTTTATCAACTTGGCAAGACTCTGTCTCAAAAACAATAAATAAGAGGACAGGAGATACAGCTTAGTCTAGGCATTCTCACCAAAGAATCTTACCTAATCTTTTCAAGTATTTGGAATTAATCCCAATTTGCAGGTAAGGAATTGAGGATGAAAAAGTATTTATCAAACAGTCAGAATTTGAACTGTGGTCTTCAAAGGCCAAGGAAAATATACCATTTGCCACCCCACTCCAGGGATCCATCCCTGCCCACCTCTCCCAACCACATCTGAGAGTGAAAATGCATCCACACATACTCCTAAATGAGACAGGAAAGTGTGGGACATTCCCAGCCTAAGGGCTTCTTGGCTGACATCCCACGGCAGATGCCAGCTCATCCTGCCAGTCCCTTGGGGCACCAGAGCACCAGGTGACTAGAATGACAAGTTCTGCAGAGATCCACACTCATGACAACGCGACCCTCTCATCTTTTTGTTTCATTCATTCTGAGCAGCTGGCCTACTTCAGCGAAGTGTTGGTATTATATTTAAGACATAGTATATCATTAACATAAAGCTCAGGGCTAATAATTATGTCTTGTTCAGGTGTTTTATGACTATAGATTCTGACTTTCCCACAAGGTTTCCAACTCACTCTTTTCAAAATTGCTTCTCTCAGGGCATTTGTTACATTGTGGATGTGTCCCCAGCAATTAAACAGCAATTTAATCCTCTGCGTCTGGAACTTTCTTGTACGATGGAGAATCCTGGAGCCTCCCCACTTCCGCTTTGGAGATGATATTTATGGAAGCTTCCCTGGCTGTGCACGCCTGGCTGCACAGAGAGACAGAGAAGCACTGCCAGCCTCCGTGCGGCTTGCACTCAGGCTTAATCTACTTGTCAGCCATCCTGCTAAGCCCTCTCCGCTTGCCTCAGTCTCAAGAGCAGGCATGATTGAGCAGCTAGTAACACATCCTGAACAGGAAATTTCACTCTCACATAAAGATTCTGGATTAGATAAATACTAGACCTCTCAGTCTCCTTACTGCACTGTGGATTTTCAGTGCCTTCATGCCTGTGTTGAAGCCTGAGTTCTAGTTTTTTGGCTTGGTTTGCCCAAGCCAGAGAGTGAAAAAGGATGGTCTTGAGCTGGACATAAAATACAGTTAGTAGGGGCCGGGGAGATGGCTCGGTGGAATAAGCGCTTCCCTGGCAAGTGCAAGGACCTAAGTTCAATCCCCAGTNAAAAAAAAAAAAAAAAAAAAAAAAAAATTAAAAAGTAAAAATAAAATAAAATACAATTAGTGTACATAAACAGCAGAAATTAATTTTTAATATTTTAACTTATTAAACTATTTTACAAAATAATGCAAGTTTAACAACAAAAGCTTGCATGTCTACATAACAGCAAAACAATGCCTGGGAGGAGGATGGAACACTATTGTTGGTAAATGTTGTGCTCTATTCGCCCAGTCACTGAAGTGTGTGTAACATCTGAGGTATGCAGGATTCAATTAGTCAAGCTGTGCATGGCGGGCCTGGAAGGTGGATCAGCCCTGCACTGCGCCCCCTCCTACAAAGCTTTCTGTTGTCACCTGCACTGTCTGCACGGAAGCACTGTACAATCCAATTATAGCAAAAATCACTAAAAACCACATTGTCATGCTAAAGGTTTATACTGTTGACATTGCATGGCTAGTTGTTCAGGTACCCAAGCAGCCCCTAGAACACAGGTTAGGTATACCTGTGTTGAAGGGTTGGCTCTGCGGGTGTGCTGCAGAGAACCCAGATCTTAGGAAAATGATAGAGCAGTAAACAACTCATCCTCTTCAAGTCGGGTCTCCAGACACTGGAAGATAACTTGGGGAAGAAAGTGGACAAATCTAAAGGGTACA
>NDGN011358157.1:0-13912 GCA_002564285.1 Tympanoctomys barrerae | reverse complement strand
AAGAAGGAAGAAAAGAAGGGAAGGAAACCTTCAAAATAGTAAAATGAAGAAAGAAACTAATAGAGACCTAAACAAATCTTAAAATACAGGAAAAACAAAGAAATAAATGTTGTCTCAAGGATGCCTAGAAATGGAAGTAAAGTTTGCCTGTGTAGAAGTACACAAGTGTACCTGGTCATCTGAACAACTAATGTGAGGACAGTGTGTAATATACCAACCACTGCTGAATTCCTATCATTTTACTTAGTGAATTTCTGCATAAATTCTAATGTTCTTCTTTGCTATTTTTTATTCTCTTTAAACAATTAAATACCAAATATGTTTCTCATAACATTCTGAAATTCTTCTGTAGAGCAAAATATAGTGTGATTGAGAAAAATTTAAAAAAGAAGTACATCAATGAGCTCAAGGGACCACCATTAGTAGCATCAGTAACCACGGTGGTCAGGCTGTAGAGTTAAAGCCCCTGGTGTCACACAGCACTAAACTGGGTGCCGCATGTGACAAGTGACTTTCACACACCATGGCTGTTCAGTCATCTACTTGCTTAATAATAAGCCTATGCCAGGCACAATTCTAATCACTTCACAGATTAATGTCAAATTTTGTGAATATCCTCAGAGGTGGATAGATTGTAGGTAAAGAAACTGTGATGCAGAGAGGCTAAACAACTCATCTAAGGTCACAGGAAGAATAGCAGATATGGTCCTAGACCAGTAGTGATGAACCCCTGGTATGTATTCTTCAGCTGGCTGTTATCGCTGAAGTCTCTAGAAGCCCTGCCTTGAAGATCCTAGGCAGGCAGCGCCAGCCCCACACTGCTGAGAACATTGCTTTGTTCTTTCAGGATATCTTCAGCATCTGCCTGATGGAGGCAATGAATATTATCATCATTATTATCCTGTTTTATAGATTAACAATACATTCAAAGAGCAGGGTCCTATGACAAGCATTCACTAGAGTCCAGATCTGCAGACTCTAGGGTCTATGTTGTTGTCCTGGCCCTCTGTGTAGGAGTTTAATGAAATCAAAAGGCTATGAGGGTCCAAATATGCTTTCCAAAATTTTCCTCACTAAAAGCAAAGTTGCAGTTCATAAAAATCCAAAACCTAACCCAGTGGTTCTTGGGCCCTTACAGTGCATAAAGCATAAGGGAAGGGATGACCATTCTGTATGTTCTGATAATAAATAAGATAATTTCAATAGTATCAAGAAATCTGACAATATATGCTTATCTATTATACAATAAATAGTCCTGGACTCAAGGATCACGCACCCAGCTACGAGCAAGACCCACTCTCAAACAGAGAAAAACAAACCCAGTTGGATAAGAAGATAATAAAGAGAAGGGGAAGATTCACCAAAAGCTTAGAAGGGCTAAATATGAGTGGAAGAGTCCACAGCACCGTGATGAGTGGGGTGGGTGTTAGGAGGTGGAGACATGAACAGGTGCTCACCTAGATTCTGATTCTATGATCAAGACAGGAAATGGCCAGGCTTAACTGAAATGACTGGACAAAGGAAACAGCTCAACAAAGCCAACCTGGGAGGGTCACCCTGCCCCATGATGAATCAGTCAGGCGAGGGAGGAGACAGAGCCCCATCTAATGGATCAGGTTGGAGACTCCAGTTCAACCTCTCAGCACAGTCTGTGGCCCCTTGGAAATGCTGCCAGGAGCGAGAACAGGTACAGCACGAGTCCTTCAGCCAACAGGTAGGTGCTTGGAGTCAGCAGCACATAGGTCTTAAAGACCAAGAGAGCAACAGAGACAAATAGAAGGGCAGAGCGAGTGCTTCCAGCTGAGACAAAGCCTAGGTTATGTTCTGCTCAAGATCGACCCAACCAGACTTTAACCCAAGGAGAAGCGTGCTCTATAAATGTGAGTTGCTATTATTGAATTGCTCCATTACCATCCGGACTGTTTTCATTTTTAAGCACGTGTGTGGTCGCCTCCATAAGGAGGAACCATTCACAGCCAGGGAAAACACCCCCAAAATCATTTTCCAGGGCATCTGTGCCCTTGTGGGGGCTGCCACGAACTTTTAATTGAGTTGGATTGAATTTCAATGGAAGGGATAGAAGTGGTATATTTTCAAGAACTAATAATTCTGCAATTTTGCAGGGGGAGAGTACCTTTTTGGCACCAATGCATAGAAGACATCTGCACTTCTCCATAGCAGGCATTTTCATTTGGAACAAGACCAGGACTGTCAAAAGTGCATGCTGTTGCTTTTGAATCCCCCCCCCAGGGCCCTGGAGCCAATGTGCGTAATGTAAAGGGCACTAGGGAGGTTTGCCAGATGAGGGATGCTATGGGTGTGACTCATGTTGAAATTTCATTGCCATTAAAGCAGTGTTAAGAGGTGGTACTTTTAGGAGGTGAAGGCCCCTGCCATTGGTTGGTTAATGCAATTATGAAAAAAGCAGATTCATTGTTGCAGAGGTGAGCTGCTTATAAAACAACAAGTTTGGCCTTTTTCCTCTCTTGTCCTTCTGCTTTCCACCATGAGATTCTGAAATGAGACAGCCTTGCTAGATTCCAGTGCCATGGCATTGGCCTTCCCATTGTCCAGCACTGTGAGCTAAAAACAATTCTGTGCATTATGAATTACCTGATCTGTGACATATAATTGCTACAGCAGAATAAAACAGTCTAAGACAAAGAAATCATGAAAACCCCAGAAAACAGTGGCCCAGTGTTGCTAAGTCCTTGCTCTCCGCTCAGCTCCTCAGAGGCATTTCTTCATGCCTGGGCCATTGTTTCTGCTGAGTTTGCCCCATTCCCTGCAGTCACCATACAGGTGGAGGAGTGACACAGGAGATGCAGGAGCATGGGTTTATCTCAGGGTACACAATTCAGGGCAGCCAGAGCAGAGTCACACAGCAGAGTGTGGCACTGAGAAACAGGAATTCTGATCTGAGCTTTTCCCTCCTGGGCCTCCAGGCTCCACATCAGTTATTCCACATTTTTTGCACTTCACCTCCTTCCTCTGTGTGATGCCTGAGGCTCTCCACAGCACTGGAGTCCTGTGACCTGTGAGTCCTGCGTGTGGCATTCCAGCCTCCCTGTTGTTAGAGCAAAACCTTCCTTTCCCTCCCTCCAGTATAACTTCCCCCCTTCCCAGCCTCCACCCATCTATTTGTTTCACTGACTGTTTCTTTGGTCATAAAGATCCCGCTGGGCTTCAAACCTGAAGAGAACTTCCCTCCTGCCTCCCTAAAACCAACGAATGCTACTTTTACCTTAAGTCTCCCACCTGTCCTGTGTCATCAGCAGAGAGCCAGGTAGGAAGGGGAAAGCCCCCCAAGAAGAGAGCTTTTTAAGCAAGTCCTTGTGCAGTGCCACCCACCAACACCTTGGTGCATACCTGGCTCATGGTATTCATGGATTCACATAGATAATCCACTGTGCATGTCCTGGACATGCACAGTGAGCTGGTGAAAACTACTGTCCTCTTCCTGGGAAGACACACAGGCAAAACTGATGAGGCCTAGGCTGGGGAGTTAACTCAGTGGCATAGGTGCCTGCTTGGCAAGCAGAAGGTTCTGAGTTCAATCCCCAGTACAAAANAAAAAAAAAAAAAAAAAAAAAAAAAGTACTCATGAGGCCTTCTGGGCAAGTCCAAATGATGACATCCAAAAAATATGACAATTTGAGTTAAGAGCCATTCTGTCTAACAGAAATTTTCAATGATTTTCAATGAAGAAGCTCAGTGAGGCGCCATCGATAGCCTGGATCTCTGCCACGTGCTGCCCTGCTTTCCTGTCTTTGGAGAGTTCTCCTTTCTCTGCTTGGTGTGGTTCTAATTGGGCTGTCAATCACTAAACCTCACCATTCCCAGTGTAGGTGGGGTAACCAAATTGGCCAAGGATTGGAACAAAGCCAACCTGGAAAGGACCCAAGGCGAGGCAACTATTTACAGAGCGTTGGGGTAGCTGGTGGGAAGAAGGGCCATATTCTCTTCTCTGGGATCACTCGTGACGTAACTGGAATTTTGCAAGTTCGTATCTTTGCTGGCAGGAGAAACATGGTCTCAATAGGAAGCCGTGCCAGAGAAAAGTAGAGATCTTGAGATCTCCTAGGTGTAGTAGTGCATATTTCCCCATTCATACCCGCTACAGCACTATTTTCTTAAGCTATCACTATTTTCGACAACTGTCACTATTTTCGTAAGCTAATTTCAGTGGCTTCTATCATTTGTGTGGCAAAGTCCCCCCTAATATGAATGTGTTATTCCACATTTGATATAACAAACTAATCTAGGAATATTCGGGTCCTAGCAGGATAACTGCAAAGAAATCAAACTGTAAGGTACAAAAAAAAATAATAAACAAGGGGAGGCAGAGACCACTCAATTTGGGCTTTTCTGAGAGCAACAGGCAATATGGTTCAGTACCTGGGTGAAGCCCGGCAGGTGGCAGTAAGGCTGTCATAGAGAACAAACAGAAAAGAGCCATGTATAGGGATTGAAAGAAGGCAAGGGACACTAGGCAGGAAGATGTTAATGAACATCAGTAATCAAAGTCCTCTGGCACCTCAGTGGACAAAGTCCTTGAGGCCTCAGTGAAAATGTTTGGGTGTCTCCAGATGGCCAGAGACCTGCGTGATTCCACGTGCTGTCTTACCTCTTTTAGTCTACATTCTCTCTCTTTGCTTCTGCCAGTAAATAAGAAAATGGGTGCTGGTTCTCACTGCTGCTTCCTTTGTGACACTTGGGCTCAGCGGGCCACCTAGTGGGAAGGAAAACCTTGGGGAACACAGCTGTGTAGAAGAAAGCGATTCTATCCTGGAGTTGTAGCACTGACAGAATGGAGAGAAGGAGCCACGTAAATGAAACACAGCAAAAACAGGGGGCACTCAGAGTCTCATTTATCTGGGATGAGCCTTTGTATCAGTCATCAGATGGGAGGAAGACAAAGAAAAGGGGAAACAATGTGACTTCCTCTGGGGGGGACCTCACACAGAGCGCCCTGGTAAAGGAGATTTCCTAGCCAGGTATGGAAAGACTTGAGAGCAGACGCCTGGGTTAGACTGGTGCAGACTGATCAAATGGCAGTAGCAGGGAATTTTGGAGTTCTCTGGGATTTTGTTCAGCCTGGGGTGTGTGAGGAGATTACTTCCATGATAGGGAGGGAGCAGGTGAATTGTCAGCTGGGCACAGCTCTATTTGAGACTGGTCAATCCACTGCAGATGTTCTTGTAAACAGACAGCTGATGGAATGTGACAGGTGACTCTGAAAGGTCCCTTTCAGTTGGCCTCCTGCTTGGTGTGTGGGGAAAGGAAGGGGCCTCAGGGAGCCCAGGATTTGAGAGTTTAAATCTCAGTTAAAACCAATTCATCAGCCAGGTTGTCATCATAAGGGGAAGTGTCTGGAGAAGGCAGGAGGAGTTAGAAGCATGTTGTATTTCCCTCCAGACTTGCTGTAAAATGGAGATAATCTTCCACAGGTCTTGCTTCTGGGCTGAGGTCTGGCTGGAGCAGAAAGGTGCTCCTCTATAAAAGTTCTCACAAGCCATACCCAATAGGATTTCTGGGAATAGAGCAAACTCCTAAATGAGCAACTGGCAAGAGAGAGAGACCCAGTCTTTGTGAAGCAGGAGTGCAAGTTTAGTAGGATGGGCTTTAAGTGAACTGCTAGCCTTTTCTACTGGGCTGAGGCCCATAGGGAGTATATAAATTCCATTGGATCCCTACGGACTTAGACACCATCTGGGTAAGTTGAGTAATGACAGCCGGGCCATTATCTGATTGAATGGAGGTAGAGAGGTCAAATCGGGGATTCTATCTGGAGAGAAATGGTGACTTTTGTGCTTTTTCAAACACACTTTTTATAGAAAAAGCCTTACCAACCCAGTGACCTTTCAACCCAGACTAAAAGGTACTTTAACTTTCATATCCATAGCATATGGACAAAGTCAATCTGCCAGTCCTGGGTTGGGGAGAAGCCTTCTGCCTGGTGTGTGGGGAAAGGAGGGGGCCTCAGGGAACCCTGGGGTATAGTTTCTAGAAGACATAGCACTGAGCTACAATAGTCTTAAGGAAGTTTTCCAGGGAGAAAAGGCCATACGAGGCTCAAATAGATGGGCCAGACATCTGTAGCCTACATGAAAATTAGCATGGAGAGATGAAAGGACAATGTGGACCATGAGGCATGGTGGAGGAATCTTTCTTTGTGAGCCGGTTGTGGTAATGTTGATGCTTGGAAGGGAACTAGGTGGGAGAGAAACTGGAAAAGGCAAAGTATTGGCCTTTTGTAGCTAGTGGGAGAGATTAGTTTCTTTCCTTATGGTTTTTTATCTGCAAAGCCATCTCTAAAGCTATGAGATCTGAGTCTTGGGCCTCCTCTATAATGAAGGGTAGTCCCATGTTGGTGGAGTAGCTGCCTAGAGAGGGCCTGCATGAATGGGGTATTCATGACTGAGGATCCCTGAGAGGTGAGAAATCCTCTCTGTGTCCACAGGGCAGCATGGTTGTGAAGGATGTGAATCTTTGCAGATGTTAACTGTAAGCCTTTGGCCAGTATCAGGGCATGGGTCAGAGTAGTCAGCTCAGCCCGTTAAGAGGTAATGAATGGGAGAAGGGCTGCAGCCTCTATGACAGAGTCATGGGAGACAATTTCAGCTCCTGCCTTAGCTGGTGATATACAGGAAGCCTTACGGGAACTCCCATCAACAAACCAAGTGTGGCCAGCAGTAGGCAAGGTGAAATCTGGGAGAGGAGGAAAGGGTGAGGTTGTTACTGACAGTCGTGTGGATCTGGCATCTCAGAAGGAGACAGAGTAGGTATGAGATGAGAGGCAGGGTCAACATCAGGACCCAAAGCAGCAGTTACTGCAGGGATTTCTAGGAAAAGTATGTGCAGCTGTAAGATATGAGGAGCAGACAGAAGATGAGCGAGAGATGGGAGGAGGGTACGAGGCTCTATGGGTTGTGCAAGGAGCAGCACATAGCTAGCAAGTTTTAGAGCTTTTATAAGCATGAAAGCTGCAGCAGCCATTTATAGGCCAGCTGTGGGATCCAGTTGTCTGGACAGGAAAGCCACTGGGTGTGGGCTTGGCCCCTGGGCCAGAATGGCAACTGTGCAACTGTCACGCTCTGTTATATAGACAGAAAGGTTTAGGGCAGTCTGGCAAAGCCAGAGCTGGAGCTAGGGCTGGAAGGAAGAGCAAGGATCGTTCTTGTGATTTAAAGGTGCAGCTGGGTCCTCTTTTGTAAGCTTACAGGAAGGTTTGGTAAGTAGAACAAAGCCAGGAACCCAGAGATGGAAGTATCTCACCAAGCTAAGCACGGAGAGAAGTAATCACTTTGTGGAGGGAACAGGAAAATGAGAAATTAATTGGACAGCATGGGAAAGAAGGGCTCAAGTGTGTTTCTGCAGAATAGCACCAAGATAAGTGACTGATGGAAAGGACAATTGAGCCTTGGAAGGAGACACACAGTGACCCTTGTGTCTAAGTGCTCTGCAAGTAGGAGAGCACCTGGGGAGGAGGATTCCTAAGAAGTTGAGACTCTGAGATGGGAATCAGACAACTAGCAGGAGAGCAAATCACAGCCATGGACCTGACTGAAGTCATGGGGCTCTGTTTCTGAAACCTTGAGGGAGACCACCCCAGGTCTGGTGTTGGGATTGGCAAGCATCGGGGTCTGTCCAGGCAAAGGAGAAGAAAAGCTGTGTGGGGTGTGCAAGGGAATGCTGAAGAAAGCAGCCCTCTCCTCTAGGGCTGAGCAGTGCGTGGGAGATGGGGTAGAAGATGTAAGGGTACATGCACCAGGAACTCGGGCTGGAGAGGAAGCACTGTCTGGTCGACAGCGCAGAGGTCCTGGACCAATCTGAATGAGCCATGTCTTTCAAAAAGAACAGAAGCGTCATATGGAAAGATGATGGGAACCAGAAGACCCTGTTGGAGCAGGTGAGACAACATTGGCTCTAGTCCCCTCAGAGCCTCACTGGGGACCACAGGTACTGGGAGAGATGAGGTGACCTGGCGTTAGTGGGATGATAAGAGATGTTCATGAGTAAGAGGCAGGAAGGCACGCGGGTACCCAGACCCTAGGGTTTAGATCTGGGGAGGCTGTGGAGGCCTTGGATAAGACTTGATGGCAGAGAAGAGTAATGAAAGGAACAGCACAAATGCTGCAAATGGTGAGAGCGGCAGATAATCTGGCTAGGATATCTCTTCTGAGGAGGGGTGTGGGGCCGGTAGGAAGGACTAGAAAGAAGCGGGAGAAAAAACATTGACCTAACTGGCACCAAAGTACAGTTTTGAAAGGCCTGGAAACTTTGCCATCCATCCCATGACAGAAGTTGGAGCCAAGAAAACTGGTCCTTGGGGGGGAAAAAAAAGACATAGTGGAATGGGTTGCCCCCTGTCTATCACAGATGTGGGTTTACCTTTCCCTCCATGGCAAGAGTTACCTGAAGCTCAGTGTCTGAGGTGATCCAGCAGCCTCATTTGCTGCCAGTCTGAGGAGATCTGGGAGAGATCAAGGAGGACCCTGAGGACTGACTCCAGGGGTGGCAGCTGCCTAACTGCAGACCAGGTTGAGTATGTGCAGAGTCAGATGTAAGGAGGAAGTTTTGATTCAGAGGGAAGCCCAGATAGGCAGATGGGACAGGTTTCAGATGGAGTGGAGAATCTTCATGAGGAAGTGGCCCACTTGCACCAGCTGTGGCCAGGGAGTGCCTGAAGGAGCAGCAGGGGACGCAGGAAGTTGTTCAGCTGAGGGGCTGAGGGGACCGGAAGAAGCCAAGGGAAAGCAAGGTTAGCAGGTCCCATTTGTCAGCGAGGAGTTGGCATGAGGGGAGTAGGGAGGAGAGTGGGTCAGATGTGGATGGAAGAGAAAGGAGGAGAACTGGGGAGGGGCTGTATGGAGAGCTCAGAGTACTGGACGCAAGTCACTTCCAAACACTTCTTTAGCTTCTGGCAGTAATTATTCAAATCTTGCAAATTAGAAATAGCAAAGGTAGCGTGGAAAGGTCTCCGAGATGGACTACCCAGCACACAGGGTGGCCATGCCTTGCTACAGAAAAGAAATAAGCCATTTGGGTTGCAAGACAGGAGAACAATGGAGAAATTTACACATGTGGAACATGTGGAACGTGGCTTCACTGATGTGCTTCTTAATCCAGCACAGGTGCTATGTCATGATTCACAGTCCAGGGCAGTCTAGAGAGAGAACCTATGGGGAGAAGTGGTGACATTCGAGGACAGGCACTAGACCAGCCACTGTGTGTCGGAGGTCTCATTCACTCTCTGCCATCAAACTGAAAGAAGGCAGTACGTATTTCACAGTGGAAGTCTGAAGGTGTCGAGGCAGAGGAAGCCCTGACCTGCGTGCTACAGCATCCGACTCTGTCACTGGCCTCAAGGCTCAGTGCTGGGAAGCCGAGAACGTGACGGCTCCTGGCGGGAAGCTGAGGCAGGGCTGAGTCTTCAGTAGGACCCACCGGAACTCTGTTGTGAAGTGCTCTAGCCCACTCTAGCCCACTCTACCTCAGACCAGGCCAAGAACAAGACACCAAAATGTCATTCATGCTGCTGTGAGGAAGCGATTCTGTTTTCTTTTGAAGGCACACGATCTTACATCGCCTTGTCATTTTCCACTTGCAATCATTTCTTGACATGTTGTTGTGGGTCTGCCAGACAGTATTGTATTTCCCACAGTTCTTCTAACTCTGGCTCTGTGTTCTTTGCATTGTTCTATAAAATTGTGACTATCTTTTCTTATTAGTGTATTTTTCATTTTAAAGAGAATAAAGAATAATAAAAATGATACAGGATTTCAAAGCAAGGTGACAGGAAATTAACTATGGTTATTACATTGCATATTGCTATTTTCAAAGTGGTTGCTCAGGGCTGGCCAAATAGCTCAGAGGATTAAAGCACCTGCAAGTAGGTGCAGGGGCCAGGGGTTCAATCCTCAGGCCTACCATGCCGGCCCTGCCCTAGGGACATGCTGAGACAGTGACTGAGACTGGACGTGATAGTGCGCGCCTGTAATCTCAGCACTTGGGAGGCCATAAACAGGAGAATCACTGTGAGTCTGATATAGTAGTGAGACCCTGAAAACCCTGTAGGCCCTTCCCTAAAATACAGAAAATAATAATAATAGTAATAATAATAATAAATAAAAATTATTTTAAAAAATCAAAGTAGTTGCTCAGATTACCAAATATAGGCATGCAAATTGATCTAACAATGTAAGTATTGACTGTTCCTCTTGAACTAATAGAAATTAGTAGTATAAATATGTATCTCCTTCCTTCTTTTCTCTTTTCCCTCATCCCAGTTGCTCTTTCCTTCTGAGCAGTTTCTTTCCCTTTTGCAATGTTTGTTGTAACTTTTGGATCTTATATACTCTTTCAGTTTCTTACACTAAGGAGATAACACATTGTCTACACATGTGGGTCTGCTTTATTTCACTTATGAGTGTAGAAGCCCAGAGCAGATATGCCTTAGTGTCACCCGTTGGAACTGGAAGGTAAGTATTCATTAGAAGCATTAGTAGCACAAAATAAAGAACTAGGAGATAGCTCTCTCTCTCTCTCTCTCTCTCTCTCTCTCTCTCTCTCTCTGACTTTCTGTCTCTTTCTATCTCTCTGTCCCTCTGTGTCTCTGTCTCTGTCCCTCTGTCCCTCTGCCTCTCTCTCTCTCTCCCCCCCTCCCCTTCCTCATTACAAAAGTGAGTCATAAGAAAAGCAGTTATTATACTAAATCATTTAGAGCAGTGATTTTTAGTCTGAAGAAATCAGCAAGCCTCTATTTCTCTAGGCTGATGGCCAGGTCTTTAAAACATTTTCGTTATGGTAATATTTTTTTAACCATATTTGCTATAATAAGATTTGACCTTAATTTGTTCTTTTACTAAAATTCAAGTCAACAAACTACAGTATGAAGTGCTAGAGAAAACCAGTCAGAAGGAAATGGAGACAATCTACTCTAAAACTCTATTTCTAAGTGTTTAAACTATATGCACATACGCATATTTGGAGACATGGGAAGGCCATATACAAAAAAAAAAAACTGTGCTATTTTCAGGCTGGGAAGATGGCTCAGTGGAACAAATGCTTGCCTGGCAAGTGCAAGGTCCTGTGTTCGATCCCTGATACCACCAAAAAAAGTGCTATTTGCTCTTCTTGATGGTTTACAGTGGGTTATCATATATGAAACCCTGCCTGAGATGCCCCTTTGTAAAGAAATTGATCTAGCATCAATCATTCTGCACTTCTCATCTTGCCTGTATAAAGCATCAAAGACCCTGCTCATACATTCAGCTGTTCAGTAGGACATCAGAAGTGTTGATCTAGTGATGCCCCTTACATGAGTGAAAGGAATCTGGGGATAGTATTCCAAGACACACTCTTATCTTTGGAATTAACCTGATCGGGCACTGCATTTCTACCCTGCTATGTAGCACAACACAGCAAGATAACTGGATTCTGAGAGTCCTGTCCTCTTTCAATAAATATTAATATTGTGGGTTTTACAGTATTGGGAAAGTATAAAGGACCATACCAAGCCAGTGTTCTGCCACTGAGCTGTATCTCTGCCCCTCAGGAAGAATTTTTTGAACTTCTACAATGTGAAATGTCTAGTCCTCATCACTAACAATATCAGCTTATGAAAAAAGAATTAAAAACCTGCTATAAAACCGAGATAAAAACACCATCACAGCTAGGTTGAAAGTTAAATGGAGAGAGCATTTGGGAGCTCTTCTCATGCTGGTTGTTCTTAATCAACCAACCAAAGTTATCAAACTGTTGAAAGGGGGAAATGATTTTTTTCAGTAGAAAAAGTCAGACTGGTACTGGTATAATTCCTTGATTTCCCCTACACCACCAAATCTTCCTTATTGTATCATCCAATTCTGCAGGCATTTCTTACTAAAACCTGAAATTTTTTGTACCCACAGTCAGAGATCAAGGGGGAAAAATAGTACTTTTAGCAAGACAAAAAGAAGGTACTTGGAGAGAGAAACTTGATTGAAAGAACAAACTTCATCAGTTCCAGTGGGTGGGAGGGGGACCTTCCATGGGCTCTCCAGATGCCTTCCCAACCAGAGTCGTGGCCTGGCATGTGTGTGGGACCATCCACTTGCTTGCACACTCCCTAGATCCCTTCCCAGTGAAAGCCCAGGCCCAGCCTGTGTGAGAGACCTTCCACTTGCTTGCTGGATCCCTTTCCAGCCGGAGGCCAGGCCCGGTGTGTCGGGGGGTGGGGGGACAGTTGTTCACTCCCCAGATGCCTTTCCATCAAGTGCCCAAGCCTGGTGTGTGTGTGGAGGGACTATTCATGCACTCACGGGAACCTTCTCCAGCAGGCAGGCCTGCTGTGGAACAGTGTGGAAGAATATATGCAGAGAGGCTAAGGGCCAGACACACCCAACTAATCCAGGAGCTGAATATCTTGCCAGAGGAGCACAGTGGGTTCACTTCCACAGGATGCAGCAGGAAGAAGCAAAGCACAGCAGCCAGACCCATGCCAGGAACCTGTGGACGAGTTCAAACTTGGTAGATCACACCCAGAAAGCTGAGACACTTTGCTACACCCAGATCTATGAGAGCATCTTCTCTCTTTCTCTCTTGATTGAGAGGAGGTGCAACAGGTAACCAGGGTGAACTAGCCTGCCGGGAACACCCATGTATATCAGGGAGAGGTGATCAGACAGAACGTAGAGGAACTAGCTTAAAAACAAATTCCCAATTTAATATCTCCTTAGCTACGTAGACATAATGTTTGTTCTTATGGTATAAAATACAAACCCATTAGTGACAAAAGTTTTTCAACTGCTAAATATCACTGTCTATTATTAGTGTTCCTAATTGTGGTTCTGTAAATACAAAACTGTAACTGCCTTAATCACATAATCTCTCTTGGGTAAGAATATTGGCACGTGCAAGGTTAATAGCTGCCCCGAAGTTCTACACCGAAGGTCAGAAGACAGTGCTATACAAAAATGACAAATAGAAGGAGAAAAATGCAATCGCAGGCCCTGAGCGACCCAGAACAAATGCAAGAGACACCAGCATAGAAGAAATCGAAAATCACACACCTGAAATCTCTGAAATAAAGACATAACTTCAGAAATGTACAGTGGAAATAAGATTAGAAATAATCTCTGAAGTAAAAAAAGAAGTGATAATATAATGAAAGAATTACTAAGTGCTTCTAAAGAAGACACTGATAAAAAATACAGCAGAGGGGCCGGGGAGATGGCTCAGTGGAATAAGCACTTCCCCGGCAAGCGCAAAGGTCTGAGTTCAATCCCTGGTTCCGAAAAAAAAAAAAAAAAACCAGCAGAATAGAAAAATGATAGAATCCTTGAATGAACAATATAGGAGAGAAATAGAATGTATGAAGAAGACTCAAAGAGATATACAGGAAACTAAAACCTCAATCAGAAGCTGACGAAACCATTGAATGAAAGTGAAATAGACCTTTAGATCTTGAAGATACCATTGCAGTTTGTGAAAAGGTAAGAAAAAAAATCTCTTAAAAACAATTAGGATGCAGGAAAAAATAATTCAACATCTGCAAGACAATGCAAAGATAAATAATGTGAAACTAGTAGGCATCAATGAGAAAGAAAGAATGAATACAAATTATATAAAAAAGAATGTGGGCAGAACTAACAGCACAAAACTTCCCAAATATGGGAGAACAATGTGACATTCATGTAACTGACATGTACAAAACTCCAAATAGCATCAACCCAATTAAAAACACACTGAGAGGGGCGGGGAGATGGCTCAGTGGAGTAAGTGCTTCCCTGGCAAGTGCAGGGGGCTGAGTTCAATCCCTGGTTCTGCCAAAAAAAAAAAAAATGTCGTCAGATGTTTCACATTTTGGGGCCGGGGAGATGGCTCAGTGGAATAAGCACTTGCCTGGCAAGCGCAAGGACCTGAGTTC
>NDGN011358130.1:0-13863 GCA_002564285.1 Tympanoctomys barrerae | reverse complement strand
TAGTTCTGTTATTTGAATATTATAGGTGTGTTAACTCAGCAAAATATTCAAAAAGAGTCCAGTGGTCTATAATAATATTGGGTCTTCCGCTTCACTGACAATATCAGAAATTATTGACTGAGTCCCCTATAGCTCAACATATGTAGGTTCCAAGGATTTAGGCCTTACTTGTATTACTGACAGTCTTGAAAGCAGTTCTAAGCAGTACAGATTATTATCTCCCCAGATAAAGAAATTGAGGACAAGGACAAGTAGGTAACTACCCAAGGTCATAGAGCCAATAAGTAGAAGAATAAGACTCTGGATCATTGTGTAGTATATCTTTATTCCCATGCACTCTACATTGTGCCAGTAAGATAAAAGCAATTTCTAAACTATAAGTAATCCTATGAAAGTGATAATTATTTCCTTATTGGGGAAAATAATGATAAATTAAATCCATTAGGCATGTTAGAATAGGATACTATAATGGTCTTCTCTGAAGATTTTACCATGACTTTAAAACCACAGCATAAAGCCTTCCATTGGGCTGAAGGATCCATTTCTGCAGTGACTGCTGACTTTATCTGATTCCCCCACTTTTTACAGGGAATATCAAGTGTTTTGTTTTTCACTGGGCCCTCCAAAGAACTACACTCCCTCAGATGATGGGCTCCTTTAGAAGACCCTGCCCTCCCCATCACCCAAGGACATCACTTAATGTGTCCAGCTTCCTGTAATAGCACTGTAGAGTGGGTAGCTTATCAACCAGAGGGAAACGCTTCTCTCAGTTCTGGAGCCTTGAAGTCCAGGACCAAGGCTTTGCAGAATCAGCGTCTAATGAGGGCCTCTCCCTGGTTTGCAGACAGCTGTCTTCTCACTGTGTCCTCACTCAGCAGACGGGGAAAGGGCGCTTTCTGGCATCACTCTAATCCCACGTGTAAGGGCTGTGCCTTGGTGTCATCACGTTCTGGGTCCCTTTGCACATAATACAATCATTTTGGGCTTAAGATTTTAACATAGAATTTCAGTGCCTGCATATTCAGCCTATAGCAAGTGCCACCAGACGGGTTCAGCATCAGACCAAGAGCTCATGGAGGTGCACCAGAGTTTGTTCCATCAATGCCACCTCTAAATAAACAAGTTCATTAAAAATCTAGGTGAGTTTGAAAAGTCATCAGGTTCAGAGGAATTGTTAAAAAAAAAAAAAAAAGAAAGAAAGAAATGATTTTCTCTTTTCCTATACATGGAGAATTACCTTTTAAGAAAACATAAATAAACATAAGAAGAATCACTGTGTATTTGAGTAAACTTTTCAAGTCATTGGGTAGGATATGGCATTGGGTCTTTAAAGAAGTAGGTAAATTAATTTCACATTCTATTGTGAAAAGCCAAGGTTTTAAGATATTTGCTGCAATTTAGTTCTAAGTTGCTAACAGATAATTAGTTTTGTGGCATTTCTATTATCTTATTTCCATAAAATTGGACTCTTTCCCCAGCTCCCTTCTTTTGTTTTTGTTTTCAGCATGTTTTTGTGTAGTGTGCAATCCCAATCCCTTATTCACTGTGTGCTTGTAACCCAGAAGAGCTCCTCCTGTCTGCAGTGCCTTTCAGGACAGAATCCTTCTGAGGCCATTGCTGTTCTGTGTATATTCACCAAATGAATAAATTTTCCTACACACAGTATTAATCAAATAGTATAAAATTTTTCATTTTAATAGTGCATGTCACCATATAGGGAAAAATAGATTCATAAGAAAGGAAAAATATATTACCTAAGTAAATCTATAACCTAAAATAATGTGCATTCTAAGAATGGATTATAGCAGATGGCCTACTAATAATAACCATCTGTGTCCCTTCTCACCTTTTCATGGAAGAAACAAATAATAAACAACACTTAAATTTCCTTTGCATCCATAAGAGGAAAATGAAACAAAGGCAGGAGGGCAACCAGTGCCTTTGTGGAATGACAGACTTCATGAGATTTGAATTGAGATGTAACAATAAAAGCAATTTTCATGTATCAGAAATGGCGACTTAGAGGGCCGAGAAATGAAAGACTGTGGAAACTCAAGAAGAAAATGTCTAAATCATAAGTGGTTAAGTTGTTGGCAGTATGGTAGTATGTGTAAAATGGCCAGACTTTAAATCATTGTAAATTTGGGGTATTTGTGACCCAGGCCTCACCCTACATCTTTCCTTGGTGTAATATCTGTTGCATGTTTCTCATCTCTTATTTCTTTGATTGACTGATTCATTGACTTTCAGCAGCATAAAATAATAAACATTGGTTGTCTCTATTTCTAAGGCTCAGGAATCTGGACACCACTTAACTTGGTGCCTGCGGCTCCAGATCGCTCACAAGCCTGTAATTAATACCCACAGAACGACCTGGAGAAAAATTAGTACACCTTAAACACTACAGCATGGAGAAAAAAGTCAATGATGTATCCAAACAAACAATACTGTCTTATTTATAAAATTGAAGGGCATCCTCAGAACACTTCAAATAGATGTTCAGGACATAGTTAATTCTAAAAGAGTGATGCCCATAGGAAGAGTAGAGAAATTGATTTTTTAAAATGATTCATATCTAAAATCATTTCAACTTGCCTTTATATTGCAGTGTCACGTAGTTAAGCTAAAGTCTTCCTCAACTCCAACCCACAACAGCCTCTCCCAATTAGTAACAACATGGCCTCCCTCACTCATGGGTTAAAGACGACAGCCTTTCCTCCATTTCTGCATGCGGGGTGGCCTCCCACTTCTTCAGGTTCTCCTTCCTAAGGGTAATGAGTGTCTGTCTGAGCACTCTGTTTTGTTTTTTGGCAGACCCGGGGATTGAACTCAGATCCTTACATTTGCCAGTCAAGCGTTTATCCTACTGAGCCATCTCCTCAGCCCCTGTCTGAGCACTCTTTACTTCATCTTTGTCTACTGCAGCCTGACAGGATATCTCATTAATGTACTTCAGGCTCCCTCTCAGTTACTACAACTGCCTTAAACTCTGATGATTTAGGGGAAAGCAAGTGTGGGTGCCCATGCAGAAAACTTTTCATATTTAAATCACCTAGAACAGTCTAAAATCTCAAACAGTGCTAACTCCGAGCTTTCACTGCTTCCACCTATCTGTAGAAAATTTTCATGCCAGGGTACTCTCACTCCCTGCAATCATCACTGGGCTGTAGTTGGAATGTTTATTATGCCTCTTTCAAAATTCATGTTGCAATCAAATCTCCAAAGCAATAGTATTAAGAGGTGGAGTCTTTAGGAAGTGGTTAGCTAATTAGGGCCTCCCCTCCCTTGTGGATGGGATTAGGCTTTTATAAAGAAGGCTGCACACAGCACTCATGCGTTTTGTCCTTCCATCTGTGGTAGAAACACCATGTAAGGACCAGCCTTCAAGTGGCCATCTTAGAAGCAAAGACAGGGCCTCCTCCCGACATCGTACCTGCCGGTGCTCCCATCTTGGACTTCTTAACTGCAGAACTGTGAGAAATAAATTTCTTTTATTTGTAAGTTACATGCTTCCAGGGTTTTGCTGTAACAGCACAAATGGGCTGTAGTACTCCTTCTGCTGCTCATTTCTTCCAATTAGCCCTCTTTATCTTTGCTCCTTTTCTACAGTCAGAACTGGCTTAAAAAGATGGAGGTAGCATCTCCCTGAAGTCCTGCCACCAGGATCAGGCTTTTATATCTAGTTTTCTAGTTCTCACTGTAGCTTCTGGGATGGTCAGAGGCTGACTTCTTTTCATGGGAAAGAAAAACTGCTTCCATTTTGTACTATCTGTCTATCTGAATTTTTCCATCCTTGTTACAGGTAACTGTGGCCTGGTCACACAAGGATTTTTTTTAAGATGTTGTAGAAATTGTCCTTTTCAAATATGTTGCTTCTTCTCAAACCCAAGCTCTATGAACATCAGCAAAAGCTAACTGCATCCCACTAGCATTGAGACTATGAGTGCTCTATAATTATTTTTGATTGATTATTTCTCACTCATTTTGTTCAGCAAATATTTATGGGCCCCTTTTAAAGACCAATATTTATGCCAAGAATTGGTCTAGAATCCAGTGTTCAAACAGTGTCTCCCTTCAGGCTAAAGAGTTCAGTCTTAAACAGAAAAGTACCTTGCTTCTACTCAAGAGAGAATTAAATAAAAGATATGTTCATGCCCCAAAAAAGATGATCTTCAAAACATTTCACCTCTGACAAGGATAGCAAAAATTATCAAGACAGACTTTTATGATGTGATACCCAGGAATAAGCAGAGGTGCACTGGGGTGCTCCTGAATTCCCCGTCACCCACTCCAGTGTCTCTAGAGGTTGGCAAGACTTTTGCAGATATCTTTCTAAGAAATGCTGAGTGCTTTTCTTTCTGGAAAGTTTTATATATGGCTGTAACTAAAGTCCTATTGGAAGGCCAGCGAAACATTTTTATAGAGGTTTCCTAAGCTCTGGATCCCCAAACCAAATGACCACTCAAAAGTACCCTCCGAGCATCCCATTTGTTTCAGGGGTCTCCAAGACCACCTACATATTCAGCGGTTAACTAGAACCCTGATGGCAAAACTTTTAGAGGCCAAGTGCCAAACTGCAACCGAAAACCCACTTATTTCTCACCAAGTGCCAATACTACAGTTAAACCTGAATATTGAGGTTTTAGTTTAGGGGGATAAAAAACCTCACAATTAAAATCTTTTGTCTTACATGAAAAGCACAATAATACGCACATCCGAGGTTCACCACAAGTGAACTAGAAGGACTCAACACACACTGTACTTGTACTCAAAGCTAAGATATTACAGCAAAATATACACCAGGATCAGCAGGAAAAGAAGAGACAGGAGAACTCCCTCTGTAGGCATCTGGTGTTGCTGTGAGTGAACACACCAACAAAAGCACATCGATGCCGATGCCGTGTCATCATGGTAAACAACCAACACGTCACCTTGTGCTCTGTTGCTCAGAATACACACTCCAAAGGTTAGAGGTGTTAAATGAATTTCTAAAACTTACAGTACTTTCAGTTTATCATATATTTATTGGAAAATAACTCCCTTGTAAGTCAAAGAGCATCTGTAGGTGTCATGTTCTTGCCAGAGAAATGCCCATTAGAGACTCGGTAACCAACACACTTTTATACTAAGGTTTGTGAAGAGGACACTAGGCACACTTGGTCTGGAAATTTATAAAATTTCAGATCACCAGAATAAGGTAATTTTCACCATAAAGTACACCATGTGTAGAGTCTAACCACAGTGAGACATCCTAACCTATTAGGGATTGGAGTGAACAGTTAACTCTCAGATTCCAGCCAAGGGTCAAACTCATTAGGCAGACCCTCTGAAGACAGAAACTTCAAGCTTGCTACATTTAAGTTTTCTGCATACCATTCTTCAATTTTTCTGTTAGAATACATGTTGCTGGAAATATAAAAGTTCATGATTATCTCTATTTGTATATGTACACATGGATAAAGGAAATGTGTTTAAAATCCATTTGAAGTAGTTTTATCACTAGAGTTATTACTAGAAATTATCATTTTAGATAGATATTATTAACAATATAATTTCTTGGGCTGACCTGACAGTTCAGCAGACTAAAGCACATGTTTAGGCAGAGCACAGTGACCGGGGTTCATTCCCTGGTGTGCTCTGCCAGCCCCTCCCCCGGGGCGCACTGAGACAGTGCCTGTTCTACATAGTGAGACCCTGTACTAAATACATTATATATATATATATATTCATATATATTGTATATTCAATATACAATATATATTATATATATATATTCATATATATTGTATATTCATATATATAGTATTACATATTTATATCATATAATTTCTATATAGTATTTGTATTAATAATCCATCCAATGATCTTTAACATTCACAGATATTAACATGCAGAAGTCATGAAAATTTAAGGAAATTCTGTGTTTGGTTGCTTATTTTCTTTTTCTTTTCCTCTGTCATTTTCCTTAACAGGGTGGACTTTCTACAGCTTGAAGGAGCATTATGAGCATGGATTTCAGGCGTGTGAAAGAGTACTTCTCTTGGCTCTACTACCAATACCAAATCATCACATGCTGCGCTGTCTTGGAGCCCTGGGAGCAATCCATGTTCAACACCGTTGTCCTAACCATTGTTGCCATGGTGGTGTACACTGCCTACGTCTTCGTCCCGATCCATATTCGCCTGGCTTGGGAATTTTTCTCAAGAATATGTGGCTATCACAATACAATATCCAACTGATCTGATTTGCACTCTGTGAAATGAAATGGCCTTGCACATTTATGTTGCTAACACTTACTGATTTAGGTGACTACTGTGCCATGGTTCGCTCTCTGGCCAGAAAAGCATTTTTCTCTTTGCACTCCTACATACTGCCTGGAGTTTCAGATAAATGCTTCTCTTGTTTCTTATGTATGTTCTACGTTGCGCTCTGACTATGGAAAACACAAAGCCTTTACCTAACATACCATGCTCATTCAAATGAGAATGTATCACTTTTTTAAAAAATTAGAATATCTTCATACAATTTTGTTTGGAAAATAAATTCATAAGAGACCCTACCAGAATTACATTAAAATGTTTCCTTGATATCTATTCTGTACTGATGGATATACTACCAAAAAAAAAAAAAATCCTCCATAGGCTACTGTTGAAAGTATCCTATCTTTGTTTACACTGTATAAAAAGATGTGAATGAATTATGTTGACTCATTAAAGTCTTATTTTCTAATAAACTGCTGATACCTAAAATTATTTTACTTCTTTTCATTAAATGTAGTTAAAATTATTTTACCTAAATGTAAAAGAGCAGGCTAGGAGAAATTGTTTTTGT
The DNA here is from genome assembly GCA_002564285.1 of Tympanoctomys barrerae. Classification (NCBI taxonomy): domain Eukaryota; kingdom Metazoa; phylum Chordata; class Mammalia; order Rodentia; family Octodontidae; genus Tympanoctomys; species Tympanoctomys barrerae. The sequence goes on along the minus strand of NDGN011358130.1, from coordinate 7,032 downwards.
TAAAACATGGTTTGTAAGTTGTTTCAAATATTTAAAATCAACAATGTTAATTTTTTGATAAATAAGTCAATATTATAAGACATAACAAAATATAATCAAAGTAAATTCAGATAGTTGTGACTTTTGGTGTCGCTTTGCTTTGCTGGGGTTGGAGAGAAAAAAAAATGTTTCTATGCTTTCATTCAGTGGAGAAAAAAAAAAGTATATTGAGTACAAGAAGAAAAGCTAATAAGTAGGCTGGAAGTAACAGTCTCCCAGCAGGAATGCAACAGCCCAGGGAAACGCCTTGCTGCAGTGGCTCCTTTGCAGAAAAGAAATAAATTTTATCAAATTTCCTCCAAAATTTCTTATCATAAGAGGAAATATAAGTTTTTTTACTATACTGCTGAATCAAATGTGAATGCCAAAGCCCAAGCTTTGCAATTTTTCTTTCCTCTTTCTAAGCATTAACGTTAGTAATTCTGGGGGGTAAAATTGAGTTTGTCTTTTTTTTTTTTTTTTTTAGGAAAAAAATCCAAGAGGTAGAAAGAAAGATGTTTGGTGTGCCAAATTAATAATCAACTTGCATATTTGTTAAAAATCAAACAAACACATGTTTAAAAAAAACGAGTCTGAATATGTTTTTGTTAACTTTTGCAAAATAAAATTAATTAAGTTTAATTTTATAAGTAAACTATTTACTTCAGATTTGCTTTTACCTCCTATTATGCTACTTCCCTGAGTAACCCATCATGTCTCCTCAATTTATTTCTCACTAGTTTAACGGTAATTGATCATAAAGTGGTAGGGAAAAGCTATCATTTACTGAAGAGCTTCTCCATGCAGACACAGGCCCCATGTAGGCAGTAAGACCTCCCACTTGTAAGTAAGGACCCTGGAACTCAAAGAAGGTTCTCTTTCTTCTTCGTGGTCCATTAGCTACTAACAGCACAGCAAGGATGCAAATCCAGGCTGAGACCACACCGAGACAGGCAAATTTTTGCTTCTATGAGAGGACAACATGAAAAGCAACAGGATGGATGTCACCATTGTGTTAAAAAAAAAAAAAATAGAATTCCAGCAAATAAGAAAGGTAGACATGAAGAGATGGCTGAGCCTGGAAGAACGACAAGCCCAGATCCCCACTGCCACCTTTGCTGCTATCCCTCTGGTGCTGCTGACCCATTTCGAAGTCTCCTAAGCCCACATGCCTACTTTGAAGGCCTGATGTCACTTTTAAGTATTTCACAGAAGATTCTCAGTGAAGCATGAACTTGAATACATTCCCACTTCACAATGATCCAACACCTGTACGTGCCTGATCCCCTGCTAAGTATAAGTACTCTTGGGCTATAATTACGTAGATACTGCTTGACCTCCTCAAAATCCTCCTTCTAAAAATAAACATGAATAGATACAGCAAAGTTTAATAGAAGGTTATTTCAAAACACTGTTTAAAGATAACCATTACCTCCAAATAGTCAAAAATAATAGAGGGTACAAAAATATAATCAAACATAGTTTGGAAAAAAAAAAAAAAACCCTAGCAATGTGGGCCAGGAAAGAAAAGAAAATTCTCCCTGGCCTCCCTAGTCTGTTGATTCTTCTAAATTCAGTAGAGATGCTCTTTGCCTTGACCACAGGTCTAGGTTAGAAACACTAAGTACTTTTCCTTTGCTTCTATTAGCTAGATATTTCAGTGGTGTGTAGCCAACCTTAAAAACAAGAAAAAACAAAAATATCACGGGTCTAGTGAACTTGTAGTCACTCACTGAAGTGGGAATCATAAAATGTTTTTCCTTAGTGTTGGCAAAAACAATTGCTTTTATATACTTGTGCGACCAAACTACAAAAACAAAACAAAAATGCCAAGATACCAGGTGGGCAGAACATAATGATATGACTGATGCATCTCAGTTACTTAGGGAAAAATACCAGTCCACATCTTCTACTTTTCCCATCACTAATATATTCAGGTGCTGTCACTAGTGTGCTCCTGGAAGGCAGGGATTTGTCCTCATTTCTGAATCCCCAGCATCTACCCCAGTGGTTAGTACAGGTCTTAGCAAAAGTATATCCCAGGGAAATAGTATGTAACTCCCCATGCACTGCGGACCCTCAAAAATAAAGAAGCTCAGTATTTGTGTTGGAACAACCTAAGAATGACAGGGTTGCCATACCCATAAATAAATTTAGTAAAAATCAACCATACATAGCCTCTGCCTGGAACACTGGAACAACCACACATACACACACACACACAAACACACACATACACACATACACATGAGCCAGGCACACTTCCTGTTTGGCATAGCCTCCCTGCAACTAGGAACAGTGGAGGTGGGCTTCAGTCGCTGAGATCAGATGAATCCTTTCTTGGTTTGCCCAGAGACCTAGATCAACAGATGGGGTGTTGGGATGGGGGCAATTAAGGATAAGGGAGAGGAAGAAAGAGAAAGGAGGAAAGAACAGGAGTGAGGAAAAAGGCAAGAAATATTTTCCTTTTGTTTTCTAAACTTAAACTGGGATGGTCTCCCAAGTGAAAAAATAATAATAATAATAATAATAAAAGGCAAAATTGCAACAAAGTTTAAAATCTAATTGGCCTTCAGTAGCAATTCTAGAATTGAGTGACATCTCCTTCTACAAAATAGAATATCTATACCACTGAGCTGAGCAGGAAGGGCAGCAATTAGAGGCAGAAACGGTGGGAAGACGGTAGAAATAGGAATAAAAAGCACATTGGTTGTTTCAGAGTTACTTTTCTTACAGGGTCAAGGCAGATGGGACTTTGGCATCACATCTAGGTCAATGGGCCTCTTCTGACTGGTTGCTACAATTCTAATTTTATTTTAGCTTTTCCAAACTGGCCGTTTCTAAACACAGTTTGATTGTGCTGCACCCTAGCATGAGTGACTCCATTCCATTCTGTCGACACAGTCACTGCCTGGAATACTGGAACAATCACACACACACACACACACACACACACACACACACACACGGCAGGTACACTGTCAGAGCTTAAAGCAGGAACTCTGTGTAAAACAACAGCCTCTCATGTTTAATACAGGTAAATTACATTTTTTTTTTCGGACCTCGTTTGCCAAAGAATTTCCCTCACCTCAGGACCTATATCTAAACGTTTTATGTCTCTGTGCTTAGTCATGCTTCAGTTTCTATTGTTTAATGTAATTCACTATTTTCAAAGTTAAAAATAAATCTTCTGAATGAGGAGCCCATCCTGCAGGGAGCCAGTGCTTTCTTTCCTCCAAATCCTGCCTGGTACGGTTCCCTCTGCCTCACCCCGCCCTAGCCACCTCCTCACTATTTCCACACATTTTACAACTTCAACTAGAAAATTTGAGGTGGAGTTAGTCACTCCAGAGTTTCTTCCAACATAAAACAGAATCGGTATTCCATGAAATTCTAGCGACTTCTTGCATTTCAGCTTCTTATAGATTTTGCTGATTATTAATTGGAAGCTGACCCTTCTCTGCAATGCTGTAGTTTGTCATCCCAGGACCATCACTGTTGGGAGCAGAACAGTCATAAATAATAATAAGCACTCAGTACCCAAAACCTCAGATTGTAGTCATTCAGTCCTTGATGTGAGATTCAAAGGGCTCGATTTTTATGGGAGAGGCTCCTTACCCAAACCCCTTCCTCTCATTCCACTACCTCAGTTCTTAGAACCATTTCGTGGCCCTGGTCCTGTCTACTCTTAACATTCAGCCTCCAGGAGAGGTTACTCTCTTTCTGCAGCCTCAGTTTCCACCACTGGATGGAAAGGGATGTGGAAAAATTAGAGATGGAGAGAGTTGGCTGAGAGGCAGCAGCAGTTCGTGTCCTAGACTAGCCAACAGATCAAGTATCCCGGAATTAGCTGCCGCAGTGAAGTCCTCTGATACCTATCTCTCCTGCCTCGCTGTACAGAGGCAGTACTCAGCCCTGGGGTACATTTCACTGAACTGGAGAAAGCATCCTGCTCCAAAGGAGAAGGAAAAAAGAATAATAGTTTGGCCATAGTTAAGAACTACTTTCCCAGACTTCTGGTGGGTATTCAATATCTGAGATGCAGCACAGAGCCAGGTCCTCTACATCCTCTGTCCCACTTGGGGGTTCTCCGACCGTGTGTATCTAAGGTAAGGTCAAGGCTCCACTATTTCTCTAGATACAGTCTTAATCATTACAAATACCACTTACCTACTGTTCTCCAGTAAAAAAAAAAGTACTTAATGTTCTCATAAGAACTTGAAGCGCTAATTAGTTAACATCACACTCCCTGCTGAATTTTGTTCCACATAATGATGTCTTCAGTCATTACATCCTGCATCATTTAAGAGCAGTAAAATATCACAAATTATGCTTATAGGCATTAAGTGGTAAAGTATACTCAGTCTGCCGCTGCTGAGCTCGGTAGAGCCTTTCATTGCAACTTGAGTACAAGATCGTGTCACAATAACTTGGTTAAGCCAGATGGATCTCACCATCAGTGCTGCCGCAGAACATGGACAGCTGCCTGGATTTCACAGTGAGGTCCTGGGTAGCTCATGGAGGAATGACTGTACCTTACTTCCTTTTGTTTTTAATATTGCAGCTATATATCTTTAATGTACCATATCTTTGTGTGTGTGTGTGTGTGTGTGTGTGCTCACACACATGCTCACTGGGGACTGAACCGAAGAGCTTACTGATAAGCACATATCCTGAGCCACACCTCCAGCCCAGAAATCCTTGATTAAAAAAGGAGGGAGTATTCCAACACAAAAGAAAGTGAGAGAAATAGTTCCTTCTCATAGTGTGGAGCTTCAGATTCTCCAGCATATCAAAGATAATGAAACTGTAAATCCTTGAAAGAAAATATGAGAGGAAAGCCACTGCATTTTTGGTGACTAATAAAACCTTATTCCAGTTATATGCTCTGAGACCTAGTCCTGGAATGGTTCAGCCAATAGGAACATAATGAAAGAGAATTAGAAAGGACTCTATTGGAATGCTATTTTATTTTTATTTTGGTGATCTCATTTTTTAGTTAATAGCCACATTGCTCAAGCATGTAATGGATCATTTTTAACCCTACCCATGAAGAGAGTCTTATTTCACAGGTCTTGTACAACCTGAGGCCTGATAACACTGAGAACCTCTAAGAGAAGATGTTGGAGAAGATGTGATGCTTCTTATTTCCTCCAGACTGCCCCAGATGATTCTGAAGTAACTGCCACAGTAGGACACTCAAGCCATGCTTAGCTGATACGCTGTGAAGATAACACATGTACCCTGGAAACTTCAACTCCAAGTGACCTGCCTGCTCCACGAGGGGCAGATTAAAAGTGAAGCTTAGAAGAATGCCAAGTCTTACCAGTCTGAGAAACCAATTTAGAGACAAGAAACCAGAGATCTCAATTTATCCAACTGAGTTGAAAACAGATCAGAAACTGGGCTAAAAAGAAAAGATAAGCAGGAGCTTTAGAAAACAGAAACATGGTGTCAAGATCCAGTCAGAAACTGCAGAAGCTGGAGTGGAATGTCTAGAAAGTCCTTGGTCTCTACTGCTAGTAACAGATGCAGGCAGACACCAAATTCTCAGCAACCCTTAGAAGGTCCCATTGAAGGAGGCTTTGGAGCAACCTGACTCAATTTCCCAGGTTAGGTGCTGAACAACAGCCAGGCCACTGTAGTGGTTGATATATTGTGTCTACCTGAGAAGTTTTTTTTTTTTTTTGCACATACTAAGTTGCTTTTATTAATCCAGAATGGCATGCTATAGATACTGTACAGCATGAACATTTATTCATTGCAAAAATGGCTTTCAAACCATTAAAAATGAACTTGGAATAAGAGCATAAAACAGAACAGTAACATCACAACTGTTAGGAAATATTCAAAGTATTCACCAAAAAAAAATGTAATAGCATTTTAATAAACCAGAGAAAAATCAGAGACAGTTTTACAATTGCTTCATTTCAACTACAATGGCACTGAATGAACAGGTTTCAGCTTTATACACCATTTTGCAACATCAGCATAGAAGTTTAATCAAGTGACTGAGCAGAGAGCCAGGGTTCTTTGTAAACATCCTCATCCTGTCCAAGAGGAGGGCATGGACATTGTGCAAGTTCTGCATGTACCCCGACTCCAACGAAGCCTGCTTGTAATATAAAAAAAGGAGAGAAGCCACAGCTGCTGCCCCTTCCTTTGCTCTTCGCTGTTTTGTGCAGCCAGGAACCACTGCCCTCTACCATGTGCTACTCTACCTTGGAGCCAGCTAAGTATAGACTGAAGCCCCCACTAGCTGTGAGCTAAATAAATCTTTCCTTTCTTAATTTTGGGTGTTGGGTATTTTGTCCCAACAATAAGAGAAAAGCAACTGCGACAGCCACATTCAAAGCACACTCATTCTGGACTTTGAAAGAGATACTTTGGAGAGTCAGAGACTTAAGGGAGCAACAGAACAAGTTTCTGCTTGACATCAGCTGCACTCAGCGCCCACATGAAAGAGGCTCTGTAAGTCCTAGCAAATCCTCTGCGCATGCCCATGTGTGCACTCCTCCCCCATGGAAATATCTCATATAAAGATGGCATGATCTTTCTTCTATTAAGTTTTTTAGCAAGCCCTTTTTTCTCAGGACAAAGGTGAGTTAGCCTATTTGAATGAGTACAAGTCCCATAATAGAACACGTCCTTGCTCTTGACATTTTCATTCTGTGACATGATTTGTTCAATGTTCATTCTTCCTTTATTTTTTTTTTTTTATCTCCAAAATAGGCTCCACAGTTTTAATCACCATGAAAATTCTAATTAAATTCATGGGACACTACCACATACATAGAAGAATGGCTACAACAAAAAATACAGACAATACAAAGTGTTGTGAAGAATAAAGAGACATTTTGATTACATGGCGACTTCGAGGTCCATCCATTTTGCTCCATGCAATGGGATATCATTGTATTTTATGGGTGAATAAATTTCTATTGTGTGTACTTATTACAATTTCATCATCTACTATCTCTTGATAAGTGCCTAGACTGATAGCATATCTTGGCA
>NDGN011358122.1:0-12471 GCA_002564285.1 Tympanoctomys barrerae | reverse complement strand
CTAAAAACACTGATAGCTACAAGGAGAGGCACTTGGGTACTAGGGTCCAGAAGAGAGAAGAAAACTGATTTTTTTTTTCCTATCATTGATATGTATTGCAAATTTAAAATCAATGCAGGATAAAGTACTAAAATACTAAAAGAGGGCTGGCTAAGTAGCTCAGCAGATTAAAGCACCTGCAGCAGTCACAGAGGCCCAGGGTTCGATACCTGGGCCTGCTCTGCAGGCGCCACTCCCAGGGCACGCTGAGATAGCAATTGAGACTGGATGTGGTGGCGGGTGCCTGTAATCCCAGCACTTGGGGGGCTGTAAACAGGAGAATCACTACGAAGTCTGATCTAGCAGTGAGACCCTGAAAATCCTATGGACCCTTCCCTAAAAAAATACAAAAATAAACAAACGAACAAATAAATAAAATACTAAAAGAAAATCAGTTATCAATCTCAAAGGGAACACAATAGGAGTAAGATTGTGAGGCAAACTGACCAGGTATCATGTGAAGGATATTTAAAAGCTGCTTCCTCCTCTATCTGACTTTGTTCTTTAAGGTATGTTTGGAGTCAGAAAGCAGACAACTATAGAAAAAACTTGGCTCAAAGATTATATACAACATGATTTTAAAATGTAAATTTGAAGAATGTGAACAGACATTTAATTAAAGAAGATCTAGGCACGACTAATAAATTCATGAAAAATGCTTAATATCACTAATCATTAGGAAAATATAAATCAAAACCAAAATGAGATATCACTTCATGCTCATTAAGATGACTATTAAAAACATAAATAAATAAATAAAACAGAAAATAACAAGTATGGACAAAGGTCAAGCAATGACATAGATGTAGAGAAACTGGAATCTTATATTAAGTGAAAATATAAAATGGTACAGATGCTGCTGAAAATAGCATGGGGTTTTCTTTAGAAATAAAACAAAAATTTCCATATGATACAGAAATTTCACTTTGGGTATACATCCCAAATAACTGCAAGCAAAATCTTGAAGTGGTAATTTGTATACCCATGTTAAAATATTTACTAGAGGCAAATGGTACTGGAAGCAGCTCAACTGATCAGTGATGGGTTGTGCCCATCCATTTTATGTTGCCGCAAGATTGAGAATGGGAATGAACTCTCTTGACAAAATCACTAATTTCGGTTGAAGAAACAGGATGCTTTTCTTCTTTAACATACGGGTACTGGGTATTTTGTCCCAGCAATGAGGACAGTAGCTAAGATAGTTGACAAAGGAAAGCTCAGAGCATGTTTCTGTTATCTTTAATCATAATAGCAATTATTTGGGCAATTCTAAACTTTTTTATTCAATTTTATTTAATTGATGTCAATTATCTTTATAAAAGTCCAACAAGATACAAAGCATTATTAAATCCATTTTAGAGAAGAGAAAATTAAAACAGTGAGATTAAGAGGCTTCTCAAAACAATATCAGTTGTGAACTTAGCTAACACTCCACATCTGTCTGATTTTATTTTTATATTAGTATATGTTTGCAGTGCATCGTGTTTACATTCCTTGTAGGGAATTGGTACACGTACATTTCACATATTAATTTTAGGGAATTTGTTTCCCAGTAAACTTCACTTGTTAAAGCCTCTACTATCTCTAAATTTCATCCCTTGAGGGCTACAGATGAGCATTTGGATGACACATTAAAACTGTTTTTAAACCCCAGCAATAGATGAATGGGTGAACAAAATTATGCATAAAACGGAACATTCAATCTTTAGAAGGGAGGCATTTCTGATACCTTATAATATGGATAAACCTAATGCACATTTTACTGACTGAAATAACTTAGTCACAAAAGAATACTATGTGATTTTACTTACATGTAACCCCTAGAATAAAGTAGTTGATGCAGAAAATAAAGCAGAGGTCACTAGAGATTAATAAGATAAAGTTCTTGCCCTGGGCCCTAGCTTTCTTGTTAAAAAGGTTTCCCTCTTAGCCAAAACTTTATGCTTCTTAAATACAGTAATCTGAAAAAAAGTCTTTGCATAAAGCCCTTGAAGAAGTTAAAGTACATAAATCAACCAGTACACTGCAGCATTGCTTGAATATGACCTATGAAACAAGCAACAAGATTATTTTGACTTTATAAATAATACCTTAAGTTTATTTATAGTATGTCTGTCCTGTACACAGCTCCAAGACCTCAAGATTTATGTATGTAGAAACGAGAAAATCATCTCGTGCGATAGATATGGAAAATAGGTCTTTAAAAACTCAAATGACAGATCTCTGTAATACTGTCAATTTGAGTTATCAAGTACCATCCCACAGGAGTCATCTTACTTAATTTTTGTCAACAACATGGTAAGTAGATTTTATAAATGATTCAAAATATGTCTGAGTGGCCAGAACTTGAAATAAAACTGGATCTTAAAATAATTTTGACAGTTTTTCCTACTGACAACACAAGGCAAAGATGATGAATATTCCCAAATCAATAGGTCCTTCCTAGCAAAGTAAGAGCAACATAAGGGGGTGGGGGAGTTAAACACATTGAATCTTGCTACTGTCTTAGAAGTCACTACTCATTCAAAGATATTTGAATTTTAAACTCAGATTTAAAAGAGGAAGGAAAAGAAAAAAAAGCTGGGTGTGGTGCTTGTGCCTGCAATTCCAGCACTTTGGAGGTTAAGGTAGGAGGATTGTTGTGAGTTCGAGGTCAGCCTAGGCTATATAGTAAGTTCAAGGCCAGCCTGAATTCCATAGTGAGAGCCTGTCTCAAAAAATAAAATTTTTGGCCAGGGATATGGCTCAGTAGAATAACTGCTTCCCTGGCAAGCACAAGGGTCTGAGTTCAATCCCTGGTTCTGCCAAAAAGAAAAGAAAAATTTAAAGAAGGAAAATAGATCTGGGAAAAGAAGCATCCTATGCTTCATAATCCTGGTTTTCTGTTGAAACAATTAAAATGTTGAAATTAACATGACTCTTGGAAAAATGTTGATTTTTTAATTGTGGATTTAGTGCAATCAGTCAGCTCTACCCTTTGTGGTCTTGCTTGGGCTGCTGCAGCTGGATCCTGTGGCCATTTCTCCTCTGCCAGGCAGCACAAGGTAGATAGGGTTCTATAGTGAAACAGGCTGCAGGGGACTGCAGGAGGAGGGGATTTCTCTTCTTGTGTTTGTTGCACGGTTGCACTCTCTGTTCTTGTTTCTGAAGGACTCCCTCAGCACATGAGACAACTTTAGGCTTTCACCCTAGTGAGCTCAGTAGTGCTTTTATAGATAGACTTCAGAAAGTTTTGCCAGGGTCCCAGCCAGCTCAGTAGCAAATACGTAACTCTCCCAGCACCTTCCTAGAATTGGCCCATGCCCCAGCTGGAGCTCAGACAGTGGCTTCTAGCTAATCTCATCAGCAGCTTGTTGAACTATTCTGCTAGCCAAAGGGCTTCAGCTATACTTCCTCTAATAAGGCTAAGTTCTCATTTTGAGGAAATGGAGAAAAGGCCCACTTTCAAATTTTTCCTTCCTTGGATAGTCTGCCTGAAGTCTTTGGTAGTAGCTGCTCCTCTTATTTCTATAAATTGGGAGGGGGCTGGTCAGATAGCTCAGTGGACTAAAGCACCTGCTTAGGCAGAGCTCAGGGAGCAGGGAGCAGGGTTCAATCGCGGGAGTGTGGTGCTGGCCCTGCCCCCGAGGCACACTGAGCGGGCAACTGAGACTGAGTGTGGTGGTGTGCGCCTGTAATCCCAGTGCTTGGGAGGCTGAAAATAGGAGAATCACTACAAGTCTGATCTATGTAGGGAGACCCTATAGACCCCGTACTAAATACATTAAATTTTTAAAATTAATCATCCCTATAAATTGGGAAGTTTGATTAATATTCTTGCCAAGTGTGGTAGCTCATGCTTGTAATTCCAGCACTTCAGTAAGGCTGAAACAGAGGAATATAGGTTTGAACCCAGCTTGGGTAACAACAACTTAATGAGACCATGTATCAAAAGAAAAAAATTTTAGAAGAGCTGGATATGTAGCTCAGTTAAAAGACCATGGTATTGCAAAGAAATAACAAGCCAACAAGAACAACAAAAAAGGGGCTGGGGACATAGTTCAGCAGCACAAGTGTCTGCCTGGCAAGTGCAAGGTTCTGAGTTCAATTCCTGGTACCAGAAAAAAAAAAAAAAAAAAAAAAAGCTGAAGAACAACAAAAAGAAGCCTCTCCCTTCTCCCCTCCTCTCTCTCTCTCTCTCTCTCTCTCTCTCTCTCTCTCTCTCTCTGTTTCTTTCCCCCTTTGTCTCTCTATATTTCTGAGCTATCCTCAGATATGCAGGCTCCTTTGCTTCCTGCTCTCACTGCTAACATATTCTGCCTCTTCTTACGGCCCAAAGCAATGGAGCCCACTGAACTTGAACTGAAACCATGAACCAAAATAAGCCTTTCTTCCTTAAAACTTTTATTCTTGAGTATTTTGTCACACCATGGATATCTGATGATCATGGAGCTGTCCTAGTGATCTCAAGTAACAGCCCAGGTAAGCCTTCAATGTCTGACCACAACTACATGGGAAACCCATATGGAAAATACCACCTGAGTGTTGAACTGAGCAAAGTAAACACAGAACTATAAGATAGCAAACAAATATTTTTGCTTTGAAACCGATACATTTTGGGTCTTTTAATATGACATTGACTAACTGGAACACACATCTTGGGATAGTAAGCTGTGTGATATAAAGAGTTTGGATTGTTTTAGGGAACAGTCTGGAGGCAGCATGGAGAATGAGAAAGAAGGCAGAGGCTGAAGATACCAAGACTTTAGAAGGCCTTTCTAGGAGGGTAAGCAGGTATCAATATGAATGAAAGAGGAAGTTAGAATATAGACCTAATTGTGAAGTGGAATTGGCAAGACAAAAAGAGCAAATAAATGTGTTGTGAGGAGAGAACGACTGTAAATCTTTGAGGTCTTTGCCCAAGAGGAGGTGGTGGATGACATTCTTAATAGACAGCAAAGCATAAAAGGAGCACAGAGGATTGAATGTGCTGTGTTGATGGCGAAGGGTTTCTAGGGAAATATTAGTAAAGCTGTCAAAGGACTTGGAAACTGACTTAGGATATGAGGGAGATTGGAACTACATGTATACATATACATACACAAGTTCACAGTCACACATGTGCTGGGAGGGGTCAGGGATGAACCCTCCAATGGAAAGTGTTTAGGGCCATGAGAAGAAGGTATAACTAGTGGACCTCAGAGAACTCGGGGATCAGAGGAACTTTCAGTTTTCACAAAGAAAACAGAAAAGAGATGATGAGAAACGGAACACTCATGTCTTAGACACAGTGGGACAAGAGGAAGATCAAGAAATATGAGGTTTTAATTGTGTGAAGCACTGAGAGATCATGTAAGATGAGACTGTAGTAGAAATCTTTGATAATTAAAAAGTCATTGAGCTCTCATGAGACTGCTTTCTTATGAAAATAATCTTTGATCAGAGTAGTTTAAGAAGTTGATTGGATTTAAAAGCAAGCTACAAATATAGATTGTTCTTTAAAGGTATGTAAAAGATGGAGAAAGATGTTTGTTTCTCTGAGCATGACTGTAGGCTAAAGGAAAGGAGGAGCACAAAGACAGTAGCAGGGAATGAGATTCCCTGAACCAACAAGAGCGAAAAGATGGAAAATTTTCCAGAGAGATCCAGTTTATAGGTTTCTGTGTTTTCAAAGTGTGGTCCACTACTTAGGAGCATCAACAGTGCTCTTTAGAAAGACAGTATGTCGGGGCCAGGGAGAAGGCTAAGTGGAATAAGTACTTTCCTGGCAAGCATAAGGGCATGAGTTCAATTCCTGGTTCTGCCAAAAAAATAAAAGAAAATAAGAAAAGAAAAAAAAAAAAAAAAAGAAATACAGAATGTCAGGCCACACTTTAGGCCCAATCAGTGGACCAAAATCTGAATTTTTAACAAGATCCAAGATAACTGGTATGCACATTAAATATATATATATGTATATTTAATACATATGTTATATATGTATATGATAGGGATAGATTAAACAAAAACATGGAAGAAGAAAGAAGGTACAGAGCATACACAGTCATTACAGTATTTAGGCCATTTCTTTGTTCAATTACTCAGGTGTGTTTCAGCTGATATTTAATGAGATGTTTATAACATTCATTAAGTGAGCTCAAACTCTTGGAACACATAGAAAATAGAGGTTATGTAATGAGAAATTGTTTTTAGTGAAACTGCAGAAAAGGTGCTCTGCTCATGTTTCCTCTAGGCAGGATTGCCTTTGGTGGAGTATTGTCGTTGCTTGAGTTTATTTTCAAGTATTTTGCTTTACTTAGTCTGAAGTGGGACTGATATTATTTTTAAATAAATTGTGTTTTTAAAAAACCCCTGTGTGAATATTATACGGCCAGGATCAAAGATGACTGAGAGTTAAACACTAACGCACCGTTAAAGGGGTGTTCTCAGCCCTGACCGCACATTACAGCCAGGTGGGGAAACTGAAGGATAATTGATACCTGTGCCTCACCCTTAATGATTTTTATTTAAGCATGCTGAGGTGTAGCCTTAATCATAACCTACTGACACTTTCTCTAGTCACAACCTTTTAAGATTTTGCTAGCTTTTATTCAGTAGTTTCAACTTCAGCTGCAGAGCCAGATCATTTGGGACACTTTTAGAACTATTAATGTTTGGGTGCTTCTGTCAAAAATGCCTTTATCAGCAATGGGATATTTAATGATGAAAAGGAGGCACATTCCATTGTCTTTCCAACTAAATTCCTCTAACATTTATAATATCAGCTATTCATAATTATTTCTTTTACTTTTAAATATGTTAATCTTTTATTTATTTAGTATAGGGTCTTGCTATGCAGCTTGGACTCATAGTGGTCCTCCTGTCTCAGCCTCCCTAGCACTGGGATTATAGGCATGCACCACCATTTCTGGTTTGGGTGGCTGGCATGGTGCAGATTGAACCCAGGCAGGCACTTTGATTGCTGAGCTATCTCCCCAGCTCTCAAACGTTTTAATCACATAGCACTTACTATATACATATGATAGGCTAGTACTACACTATTTTTTGTCAAGTATTTGTTCATACCTTGTCCACCGTATACGACTCATTTTTTGATAGAAGCAATAAACATATTTATAATTTTTCCACTGCCTAGTGTATGTTTGTATTATTGCCTAACAACTTACCATATTATACATTTAAATTCTGATTGAATACAATAACAAAACACATGATGTAAAGTTAAGTAGGGTTTTCTAATCTTTTTTTTTTTTGTGGAACTGGGGATTAAGTAGGGTTTTCAAATGCTTATTGTTTGGGTTGTTTTTGAGAGAATGAACAGTCTGAGGCTGTCCTCAAGATTCACAACATGCCTCAAAATTGGTTTTCCCAAGTTGTGGTCTGGAGACCACATCAGGATTATCTGGGAGTACCTGTTGTAAAGGAAGACTATTGGGTCCCACTTCAAACATATTGAGTCTGAAACTTTGTGTGTGAGATTTAGAAACCTGTATTTTAACATTCACCACAGGAATTACAATGGAACTATAATTTGTGAACTGTTCCCTTAAAAAAGTTTAGGGACAAGCATCATGAGCAGGCTCAAGCACTAATATGAATAGTGTCTACCACCAGTTAAATTCGATATTTAATGAGCACTCACCTTGAGCCAACACCCTGTGACACAAGTCAGTAATGAAGTAGAGAAGGTCCTTATCCTAGAGTGGATATGAGTCAATTCGTTTGTTGAGTGCCTTGCCAAAAATTGTAACATAAAATAACACATTTGTTACATTAGGCTTTCATAAACCATATCTTTAAACCGTCATCCACCAGGTAAGGTAGATATTACAACTCCCTCCCATCTTTACCTACGGTGTGACTGAGTCTAAGTCTTTTTCTTAAAAAAAACAGCTCTGAAAAGGCCAAATGGTTCAGCCTCTGTACTTCTAGATTCACTATGTTTTGCTAGAGATAAATTTGGACGAATTACTAGGTTCACTGGGTTTGGAATAATTGTTGCCGGTATTAGAACATCTCTAACGAATCTTCACGGGTTTATACTTCTACTGTGCCAGCCAGCAGTTTGTTCTGGTAGTCAAGAATGAGTTCTTCAGGCCAGCTTCTAGAAACAGCCTGGGAACTTCACTTCCCGGCAGGCCCCGCGGCCGCTGATCTCGCGATGTTTTCAGGATCTTCACCCACTCTGTCCGAAACCTTAGCGAAGGCGGGCCAAGTCTGCGCCAGACCTATGAGTGCGCGGCATGCTGGGATGTGTAGTCCATCCGGGACCGGGACGCCCCCTCGGATGAATGGGGCCTCGTCTGACTGGGAACTACAGTTCCTCCGCTAGCAGCGTCCGTGGCGGCTGTAGGGGAAGGGAGAAGCGCGGCGGTCCTACGGGAGAGAGCGCTCCGGAACTGTGGCGATGTGCGGTGCAGGCTTCCTGGGGTAGCGGTAGAAGCCGGTGCTTCCCTCGCACGGGCGCTCCTCGTCCACTGTCCCAGCCATGCGCCCAGCCTTGGCGGTGGGCCTGGTGTTCGCAGGCTGCTGCAGTAACGTGATCTTCCTAGAGCTACTGGCCCGGTGAGTGACTGCGCCGGCCACGTCCCGACTCCGGGGGCTGCTTCGAGAGAAGTAGAGTGGAGGCGGACGGCCTGAGCCCTGCTCTGGTGCGCACAGCCTAGGACGCTCTGTGCTCCCAAACTGCAGTCCCGAGCGCCGCCGCTGTCCCGCCTAAAAATCTCACAGCATCCGGGTGAGGGGAGCACCCCGAGTGCTGTACTGCTGTCGTCACCCCGTTTCCACACCCTGGGGAGCTAAAGTCTGGAGAGCTTCTAAAGTGCCTGGTCCAAGGATTAGTGGCAGCACCCAAGGGGCCTCCACCGAGGCACCCCCTCCTTTTCCTCCATCCAACTTCTGTTCCTCCTGTTCTTGGCACTTGCCTGACCAGCAAAGCTTTTTGAATTACAAAGCTATCCGATTTTGTACACGCTGCAGTTTCAGTTTTTACTAACACCCATTTGGCAAAACACTGGTTTTATTAGCCATATACAGGATTGTGAGTACTTTGCCTAAAACATACATCTCAGTGAAGTAGAACAGATAAATTACTTACGTAAAAGATTGATCCAAATGACGTGGGAGAGTTTTTCCAGTTTTAAAAACTGCCATCTTTAAATTGGGAAACATGCATTTTGAGGGGTAACTATGAATTGAGAATGGCTATATTCTCAGAATCTAGCTTGACTTCCAAATAATGCTGAATGAAAATGTGCAAAGTTCCTAGGACAGACATTTATCAATGAGACAAGTGACATAGAAAAGGGTCAGTACTTGAAAAACTCAGAGTTAGTTCTGTCTTAGCTTGTCAACTAGTGGTGGTGTGGCATTTTCAAGTCACTTTGACTATTGGCTTCCTTTTCTCTGCTGTTAAAACAGTATCTGTGGTGCTTTCAATATTTGTATGAACTCCATTGGCTATCCAAACACCCCTGTGGACAAGGGTTATAACCTCTCTTTTGCTGAAAGTGGAACAGGTTCCAAAATATTAGGTAATCTTTCACTACCCGTGTCAGCAACAACTAGGAGCCAAGGTGTCTAAAGTCCTAACACAGTATCTTCCCACCTCCCTGTTATTTTTGAACTTGAGCAATCTGTAGATATTTTTTCTGTGGATGTCACTGTGTAGCAAGTCACTGAATTTATTTATTTATTTTTTTAAAGCACACTTACAGTAGCAAAGACATTCACAAAAGAGTACTTCCAGAAGTGCTTCATCAAGTGGCAATACAGACGGGATAAGTGTGTTTAAAGTGAGGTATTTTGAGGGGTGCTAATGGCAGTGTGTCTTTCTTTTATTACAGTTTTTTAAAATAAAAAATTTAATAGGGAGTTGAATGTTAAATAACTAAGATGAAAGTACATTTCTAGCCTGCCGGGTTTCCTATATCTAGATGACATCTACAGGTTCATTATTGGTTCTATATTACCTAGAAGGCAGAGACATTGCATAAAACTCTACAACCATAGACCAAAGTGTATTGTGTTACTTCCTAAACTTAGGAAAACCCAAAAACACTAGCATGCATGGTTCTACATGTCTTTTCTGAGACATCTAACATACCAAACTACAGAATGTGTAGTATCTTAGGGAGGAGTAATAAAGTTGAGTTTTGAAAGTCTTTCTTTTTATTGGAGTTTTTTTTTTTAAGAGTTGAACGAAATCATTATGTGAAATCCAAAAGTTTAACTAAAACATTAATTTTAGCTATCATACAAATACTATGACCATACTTTTATGAATAGACAGAGCAGATGTGGGGAATAATAAAGCAGAATTCATGGTTACCATTCTCACACATATTTGTTGTGCCTCAGTGTCACATGATCTGATTCAGCGTAATAAACATCAGGATCATCATCTTGCTCTTTTGTAATGTGCTGATTGGCACCTCCCTTTGGCAGGTGGCATATGTACAATAGCAAGTTTTCCCTCTGAAGGTGGCTTACTTAGTCCTTTGCTTCCATAGTTCTGAGAATCACAACATAAAACTTTTTAATTTTGAGAAATTTCATCAGGATTCGTGGGAGAATCACATCCCTAGTGGTTGCATTGGCAGGAATAAAATTATTCTCAAATTGTCCATTCTCTCTGCAAGAACCGTTTTTAAGGATTCTTTTTTTTTTTTTTTNTTTTGGCTAGCTTACGCTGCCTTAATGGCAGGTCTGGTGTGGCTTGTGGAGCTGGGGATCAAACTGTGGCCTCCTGCGCCTGGCTTGAGTTTGCCCAGGCAGTGCTTTAAACAACTGAGCTAATCCACAAGTCCCCAAGAACCGTCTTTAGTGGGAGTAGTTCTGGCAGGTGAGGTCCTGCATGGTGAAGTTCTCAGGGTCCAGCAATGTCTTGAGGTTCTGACAGAGACATCGCCTGGGCTGAGGTGCAATCTAAACAATCGAAGGTTCTGGTTCTCCAGAGACTGGTATACTCTCAAGATTTGTGACCGAGTAATATCTTTTTAAAGTCACTGTATATTTTGGTCACACCTGGTAGAAAGCCTGAAGCACACTAAGAGTTGGCCTCCCTTACTGTCTTACATCTTTGTTTCAGTACAAATATGCTTCATTTTATGAGATGTTAGAGTAAAGTTGTGGACAACTATCACTTTATAGAATGTTTTGTGCTTTAGAAGAGCTACTGTTTAGAATACTTAGATTGTGCATAACTCATCACTCCTTATTTATCTTGATAAATCTTCATTTTTGCAATTACATTTTCGTAAAATGCTACGAAAATATATTTATTAATATAATCAGTGGTACACCAGACTGAAGAGCAGCCTTATCCTAATTTTGCTTAGGCAAGTCACAACTTCTCCTGTTAGAGATCAGTAAGATAAGACCTGATTAAGCCAGCTGGTCTGCTTTGTAGATATAGTCAGAATTTGTGACTTATTTATGAATATTACCATGGTGAGCTCATAAATTTTTATGGAGCAGGAACTGTCCTTTTAATATAGCTTCTTAGAGCTTTTAGATACCATAAAAGGTGGCAAGTAAACTGAAAATATAAATGCTAGAATGACTTTCAAGAAGAGAACGTTTTAAACCTTTTTTTTTTTTAATGAAAAGCAAATTTAGGAATTTCTTTCTGATTCATATGCCTATAATTGAGAATAATAATAAAATATAAACACAAAGCATTGTACCTAGCAGGAGGGTAGTAGTAAATGATTGCCTGATTCCCCTACCTTAGGAACTTACAGTCTCCCTTAAAAACAAGAGACAATATAGCAGCTAACTAACTAGCTTGCCAAGGCATTGCACGTCTTACTTTGGGAAAACAGTCTAAAATATTTTTCCTATTTAAATAATCAAAGCCCCAATGTGGAAATAAATGGCATGTCCCATATCTAGAAAAAGAAATACAAAGAAATAAACTATATAGCCACTTCACTCTCTTCAGGGTTGCTTTCTTAAAAAAATAAAAACTTAGATTTTTGACAAAGATAATTCAAAGTAAGAGAAGCCATTTGCAGTTAATGATTATAATATTTGAAGAAACAAAAGAACAGCAAGTTTAGGGCAACATTTTAAAGATTTTTTTCCTCTGAAATTCAGAATTATTCAAAATGCACTGATAGCTATACAACAATGTCTGCTTAAAAATATCTTCCCAGAATACTGAAGTGTTTTTTTTTTTTTTTAACCTAGATTATGTGAGTACAGATTTAAAAATTATGTGGAAAAGAGACAAAAGTCAGAATTGTCCAAGGCTGTGTTGGGGGGCATATCTTCTAACAATGAGATTTCTTTTGAGAGTAGCCTAAGACAGCTAGTAATGATGGTTGTGGAACTAAAAACTCATACTGCAGATCACTGAATTTTAATATTAACAATAATAAGCTCTCCGTCCCATATTGAACTCGAGTTGGAAGAGGCGAGTCCGGTCTCAAAATGGAGGGCCATGATCCA
>NDGN011358104.1:0-11802 GCA_002564285.1 Tympanoctomys barrerae | reverse complement strand
CTATGAATAACCACTATGAAGACAACAATATGCAATGTATTAATTATTGAAACCATCCTACTATCAGTTTTGAAATTGTCTCATTGCTATTTGTTTCTCAATAAAATTAATAAAAAGTGACTACAAGTTTTGCTGCTTAGGTTATGTGGCTCCAACAGGAGCAAGTCATGCAGCAAGTGTACATGGCAAGATCAAAGTCCTGTGTCAGAAAAGATAAGTCGGGAGATCTGGTCAACCCCACCTCCAGGTGAGTGGTGCCTATCTAGACTTTATTGGACCAAGTAGCATTGCTTAGTGTATTGTTTATCCCTCAGGGAGGTATACAGGTACAGTCATTCTGTCTTGATCTTGAGCACTAGTCTTCAAGGAATGCTCCTCTAACTACAGTTATACTGTGGTATTCTGTACTGATTCCTTTGAATGTGTAGCCCTATCTGACTGCCTATAATATTCCTACCTCATTTAGCTGTTTGTAATAATACGCTGAAAGAAAAAAAAAGTCTTACTTTGGCCAGGCATGGTGGCGCACATATTCTGCTGAGGTAGAAAGATCACAAGTTTGATCCCAGCTGGAATCCTTTAGTCACTTAGGAAGACCACACCTTAAAATAAAACATCAAAAGGGCTGGGAATGTAGCTCAGTGCAAAGGTCCTAGGTTCAATCCCCAGTACTGCAAAAGCACAGTTTTATTTTGTATCATTCTTACCATTAACTTTTGGCTCCCTCTGTTACTGTAAAACAGAAGCACATGTCTGCACACAGACAAATTTAAAAGGATCTCAAACTTAAAACTAGTGCTAAAGTGTATTTTACATTTTCAAAAGTGTTTATTTATTAAAGTATAGTGTCTATGATGAGGTTTGTAGAGATTACAAATTTCCAATGCATAGCTCAATTAAGTTGTCTCTACAGACACCACCCAGAAGAAGACATAAAACATTTCCACCCTCTAGAAGATGCTCTTTGCTTTCTCCCAGTTAATATTTTCCAGAAATAACCAATATCCTGACTTTTATCCTTAGAGAGTGGCCTTGCTCATTTTGAGCTTTACATAAGTTTAATAATATAGTATACAATCTTTGTACCATATAGTGCATATTGAGTCTGGCTTAGTTTGTTCAACTTAATGTCTGTGATATTTATCCATGTTGATCTACTTGTTATTGAATTATTTTTATATCTATATACTATTATCTTTTAATTCATTTTACTGAGAAAAAAGATAAAATAGCAATGAAACAGTTTCAAAACAAGTTAGTAGGACAGTTACAATAATTAATACACTACATATTGTTATCTTCATAGTATTCAAAGGACAAGATGCAGACGTGATATCTTGTCTAAACAATATTAGTACAAACCTTTCCTCTCAATGAACTAAGAGAAAGCAAGTATATATCTATCCTAACTATCTTGTGTATACATATATGTGTATATGTATATATTTTTTTCTCTTTTTTCACAACAAAATGGTCCCTTAGTTATACTTTTGCAAAGTTAGTAGCACCTGACATAAGGTTGCCTAGCAACTGATAGCTGACCTTAACCAGAAAGGATGTTTATCTCAAGACTGAGGTAGCTTGTTTGCTTTAGGCACCGAGGCTTAGTCCCACCTACACACATTTGATCTACCTGACATTTATTTAATCCATTCTCTTGTTGGGCATTTGAATTCTTTCCAAGTTGGGGCCATTATCTATAAAGCCGGAATAAATATTTCCAATTAGTCTTGGAAATATGTTTGGATAGTTTCTGGCCCCTTTGTGTGTAGCTAGAAAAATCAGAGTGAAGCATGTGTGGACCAAAGTCTCTTATGTGAAGTCTAAAAGATGCATAGACACACGCTAGTTCTCATTCACTTCCAGCATGGCAGAGATCACTGAAGTGCCCGGTTTCTGCACAAAGTTAAACAATTTATCCAACCTGAACAGCCACGATGTGTTTCTTGACAATGTTGACTATTAGTTCTTGCACCTGTAGGTTGGGTTAGAAATGAGGACAGCAGTATGATAGTCCAAATTTCCTCAGGGTTTTATCAAGGAGGGATGTTAAATTTGGTCAAAGGCCTTTTCTACATGTTATCTATTAAGATGCTCATGTATTTTTTTTTACTTGGCTCTATTTGTGTGTTGTATTATGTTTTTAAAACTTTTTTTTTCTTTATAAACTCTTCAAGACTCCAACCATTTTTTCCCCCAGGAATCATCAATGATATGGTGCTTAAATTTCATCCTATGCCTGTCCTGGAGATGAACATATCTGCTGCTCTTCTTGCTGGTGTTCCAGAGTATTTTATGAAGTATAAGTTTAATGGGCAAAACATTCTTATCTATATTCAAATTTGCCAGGAAATGTCATTTATAAATGGCTTCCAGTAATTTAAAGTAACTCGTTACACTTTAAGCAGAGTCCTTATACCCATTTGTTTTCTTAAGTGAGAGAAATATCATCCAAAGATTGCATTAATGTGACTGTTAAAAGTCTTCCATATATCTCCAGCAAAACCCAGGGCTGCCGAGGGACTCCACCTGTGGCCCAAGGGATTGCTGGAAGTGCGTTTGTCTGCGAGTGTGCCTAAGGATTGGGAGGAGGTGTCTGGTTGGCCAGCAAGGTCTATTCCTAGTTCATGCCTTAGTTCCACTCTGGAAAGCTGCAAAGTGACCAAAGCTTGTACAGGTGAAAGAGGTGTTACTGGATGATAAGTGAGTCTGTGGTTCTTTAGTGGGAGAGAAGATTGAGAGATCAGACCACCTGTGTGTGGAGCAGGCAGCTACACCACACAGACTATATGCTTCTTGTAAAGTTACCTATTGCTTTTGTATATCTGCTTTGTGTGTGTGTGTGTGTGTGTGTGTGTGTGTGTGTTTTGTCTTTTGGTGGCAGTGTCTCACTATGCATTTTAAGCTGTGCTTGAACTCACTTTATAGCCCAAGCTGGTCTTAAACCTACAACAATTCTCCTGCCTCAACCTCCTGTGTGCTGGGAACATAGGCTTTCTTAGGTAAAGTGTAGGTGGTGATAATACAGGGTCAGCCTCCGTAGCACTGTTTTGTGCATTCCAAGGGAATGTATATTAAATTGCATGCCCAATAATAGTCATCTAGTTTTTCTTATGCTGTCTGAGGTTATGTCTCCTTTCTCTCAGGGAGCTCATAAAAGTTCAACTATGCTGTTTTAACTATATACAAATAAGTTGCTGATTTGTTCAGTTGTTGTGCACTGCAGATAACTTGATGGCTGAAAATTCCTGGTGTAGCATAGTTGAGGTGGATGTTCCACAGAGTTTCAATGGACTGGTGTGCGTGAGTTTAAAAGATGGACATTGTGAGCAGCTGGGGGAAGAAACCTCTTTAGCAAAACCCCTCATGCTTCCAGCTTGCCCAGGGGTCAGATTCTAGCATTGGGTTGTGCAGGTCATCTGAAGGAGCGGGTAGCAGCAAGGGACAGCTGTCTTCATTGAGTCTTATATTTCCTGGCAGAGTCTTAGAAATGGTGCATTTTATGGGGGAGATGTGGAGAGACGTGGTTGTGATGGAGTCTGAAGGAGACAGTGAAGAAGGATGGACTGACAAGAGCCTCCTGGGACCTGTCACTGGAGTCCCTGGAGCCCCCACAGTACTCCCTTGCAGTAGGTACCTAGTAACCATGTAAATACAAAGTGCAGTTGCTCTATTTGCCTTCTACCGTTGCTCTGGCCTGAACAATTTCCTTTCCTTTCCTGCTGGCACTTGGCCTACCCTTCCCTTTAAGACATGTCCCAAAATTCCATTAAGTTTGAGCTTGGCTAAAGCTTTGCCAACCTTCAATATAATGTGACTCTGAGATCCTTGACTCTGACTTTGTGTTCTAGTTGCCTTCTTTCCTGTTTTCTCATCCTTTCCCCTCTGGATGGACCTACATAGGCATTGAAATGTGCAACTCTGAGGAAAGGCATGATTTCTTCCAGTGTTTCCTCTCTTTTACCCCCAAGAATCAAACACTACTCTTCCATCCTATAACTCCCCACGTTATATCATTAGCACTTCCTACATTGATTTTTTTAAAGAAAAAAATATTTTCTTAGGAAATATTATAAATTTGGAGTAGATAAAAAACTAGTATATCACCCTGCTTCCTTTGATGGTAATGTAAGGAAGTTAGAGTTCATAATGCACTCTAACTCATAATGTTAGAGTGCGTTATGAACATCAGAACTTGACCTTGGCAGAATAGATTTAACCACTAGACTAGAGATCTGCTTAGATTTCACCAGGTTTTGTTCCCATTTCTTTTGTGTATTTTTCATACATAATTGTATGCTACTTTACCACATATGCAGACATTAATTTAGGAACCACCACAGTCAAGATAGATACAGAATGTTTTCCTTACCACAGTTCTTATACAGATTCTCTTTTAAATTCCTGTTTACCTGCTTGCTTTCTCCAGCAGGTGGTCCACCCTTCTCAGGACAGGGGATTTTCAGTCCAGAATCCCACACACAGGACACAGAATAGATGCCCAGAAAACCCAGCTTTAACAATGAATACATGTATGAATCCAGAAATCATTCTGTAATGACCTATGTATATCCAGGCCTGTGCTGTGGGACTGTCAGTGTAACTGAGAAGTTAAAATAGGTCTTCAAAAATTGTGATTTTTTTTAAAAAGATAAGTTATTTCTCTAGTTTCTCATGTTGAGAACAGAAATCATCACAGGTACCCAGTTAAATCTATATATGCCTATTTACTGCTGATTATTCTGCCCCTTCTGTAAAGAGCGTTGTTTCTGTGTATTAGGGAGGCAGGTGGCCCAAGTTATGAATAAACTCATTGTTTTCCCTTTCATGAGTTTTTCTTGCATTCTTCATGGCAGGTAGGTGGATGAACTCATGAGAGCAAACAAATGGGTCTAAGCCCATGTGATAAGGGAAGCCCTCTGTAGGTCTTCTTCATTGGTCTCCGGAAACTGCTGTTGGGTGTCTTGTATGGCAGTTCCTTATATTCAAGCTTGCAACAAAATTGGGATTCTTCATGTCCCCAGCTAGCCTGAGTAATTTACTGTTGTGTTCCAAAGCATGGCTTTGCTCAGAGGCCGGCCTCTGCCCCAGAAATAGCTGAAGCCATTAAAGAAGTGGATGACAAAAGACACTAGCTGAAGAGCTTCCTGTGCAGCTGTTTGTGGTTCTTTAAAAACCACACCAACCTACAACCAAACAAACAAAACCACTGTGCACTCACCATTTTACCAGCCAAGTTGTTCAAAGTGGGAGACCCGCCATCATCTCCACCCCCAAAATTTCAAGGTAATTTTGAATTTTCATCTTCTGTGCATACCTAGAAAAATCAAATAAGCAAACGCCCCCAAAGAACAATTTTAAAGACCTATGTTTTGTTCTTGCCTATTATTATCTCTCTGTTTGGCTTTTCTTGTTGGCAAGTCATGTACTTGTTTGGAGGAACTTTAAGAACATAGGTAATGCAGGCAAAATTAATTTTATCCCCCAATCCAACCCACCCTTGTGACAAAAAATTTAGCTTTAAGTTTAAATTTGTTGGTGAATGAAATTAATTGCATCAACTAAATAAAATGCATTCCGTCCAATACATATAGATGTTCTGTCAACAAGACAAATGGACTCAGTAGTATGAGTATCTCTGTGGATGAAATGCATAATAATGTAATTACTTTGCCAACAAAATGCTAACTTGCTTTAATCATTCTGTTCACAGCATAATGTAAAGTGATTTAGTGGGTAAAATGAATCCACTTACAAATTGTTTTATGGTCATAATGGAGCCCTTTGGTGGAATGTGAATTGATGATAATAATTTTATGGGCAAATGATTTTTCAATTAAAATGTCTTTTCCCAGACAGAATGGGAGTGTTACAAATGGCTCCCAATAACCACATGCCAAGTAACAGGCAGCAAGGGCTGTCACCTACATTAACCAAAGCCTCAACAGGAAAAGCTCAAAAGGTGATTTATTTTCATCAGATTTGTAATTTCCTTCCCTCCCACTTGAGAAGTATTTGCTTCCTGACTTTACTGACCCAATAACAAAAATTAAATCTGGCCACCAACCCACCAATCACTGGCTGCCATGTTCCTTCCCTGTGTTTTAATTGACTATGGCTGCATTGTTCATTAATAAGTGCTACAACCAGGGCAGTTATTTTTGGCTATTGAATACGAACCCCATTATCTTTAGTGCAATAATTACTGTACCCATGAAAGTAGAATAAATCATTCTAACATAGTGGTTTTTAATTTGAAGGTTTGTGATGGAGAAAAGAATATTTCGACGTGGGCAAATTGTTCTAATTCCTTTTTAACGAGATGTGGTCCATTTGGAATTTAGCTGTCTCAATGAGTTAGGCATCTGAAAAGTCTCTTTCCCAATGAGTTAGCCTTGTTAGAGGAAAAAACCATAGTCCCCAGTAGTCCTGTTAGTTCTCACCATAAGCCTAGTCCCAGGAGAAAATGTCCTTGAACCTCCACCCCACTAAGAAAGGTGAGAACTTTGGTCAGCGCTTGCGTAATGATGTCTGCTCATGATCTTTCCTTTCTTAAGTATGGCAGCTTATATATGGCACAGTCTACTTCTTAAGAAAGATGTAATATGATAATAATAATAGAGTAATTACTATACCTGCTCCCTCCTATTTTGTGTTGAGTCTTAACTTCTGATCTATATGCTACCAGCATTCTGGGGACTCATAGCTTCCGAGATAGTCCTATCGTCCCCATTTACCTTTTCTCCTCCTTTTGGGCAGTTAGAGTCTCTCTGAGTAGTTGTTTATTGCCTGTAAGCACTGTACTCACTTACCGAGAAGAATGGTTAGTTATTGCTGCGTTAGGCTCTACAGGTTTCCTCCTGGCAAGTTACTAGGCAGCCCCATCTTCAACATTCTGGTTCACAGTTTGTCCAATCAAATATCAGAGGCAAGGCTGCCACGGTGTCCTTTCCTGAAGGCAGTTTCTTCAGCCCCTGCCTGAAGCCTACCTTTCCCTCAGTCAGATCTAGTGCCTGGAGTTTGGTGGGGTGGACAGCAGCCACTCTCTTCTCTCCTGGTGGAAGCAGACAACTTTAGGGGAAGGGATTACTCTTCCCGTTGTTCAGTCCAGGGAGCCAGCTTTGTGGATCTCTGGCAAGAGTGATAAGTTCCAGGAAGAGGATCTGATCAGTACTTTCCCTGTCAGTTGGTGACGGGAGCATGAGTAGTTTTCTGAGCTGGGTGTAACAGGGCCTGCTGCCTGTGCCTTGCTCACACTGTGTGCCTCGTGCTTGGTACATGACTGGATGAGAGGGGTGGGTAGATGCTGATTCTGCACACAAACGAGTGAGTCTCTTTGGCTCAGACTTCAAAATGGTGAGCGGAGAAGAGAGTGTTCATCTTCTCTGTCAGCCCCTGGGTGCTCTGAGACTTGTCTCATTGCCCTTCCCATTTAGTTTAGATGATCAGAAAGGCAGGTGCCTCTGGAAAAAGTGTTTTCAGGTGACGGGTTAGAATGTGGATAGAAAGCTGAGTGGAGTTGGGGAAAACTATTGCATTCATGATCTCATTTAATTCTCACAGAAATCCATTAAGGCAAATACTGTTATCAACTCCATTTTGAGGATAGTAACCTGCACAAGGCTGTGTATGTAATGAATATGGAGCTCCAGTTGAATTAATTCCAAAGTCTGGCTTCTCTTTCCTGCTATGTTGCATTTAAAGATAGATTTTACAATGGAAATCAACTCTTTATCAAATTATTTTTTTTTTAGTCATTGTATACTTCTCTGGAAGCTGTCACTAGCCAGAGATGATGGATACAAAGATGACCAAGTCATGGCTGTTGCATCAAAGAGAAGTTTGAAGGTTACCAGTTATAGTGAGAAACACCCAGAGAAATGACTGGTTTTAGTATGGAATGTCTGGAATCGTGCTTATATTAAGAAGATAATTTTTAAAATGTAGTTTGTTGTTAAAGGGTCTCATTATGCAGCTTGGATTCATGGTGATCCTCCTGCTTTCAGCCTCCTCAGCACTGAAATTGCAGGTGTGAGCCACACTGCACCCAGACTCTGGCCAGCTCACCCCACCCTGGGGGTGGGGCTGGCACAGCATATGGTGCTGGGGATTGAACCATGGTCCCTGCCCTTGCCTAACCAGGTGCTTTAGTCCACTGAGCTATCTCACCAGCCCTGATTTTTAAAAAATAAATAGAACAAAAAGAAGTTGGACTTGTCAAGGAATTTTACTGTAAAATGTGGTCACCGCTTGCCAATTTCCAAGGATCTGAAACAGTGAAATTTTGTAGCTTCAGCAAACATTTAATCATGTCAAAACTGAAAGATCAGGAAGTTTCTAAACTCAGGCTTTTAAAGAATTGGAGAACAATGAGGAGTCTTAATGAGCATCTAGTTGTCAGGCTATATTTTCTGTGGGTCCCAGTCTAGTGGATCAACTGAAAGACAGGAGAAGGAATGAAGATGTTGAAATCAGACCTGATGAGCAAACTTTCTGCTCACTTTTGAGTTATTCTCAGAGGGAAATTCTCCTTGGAATCTGAGCTCTTGAAGGTTTGTGAAGTAGTTCCCTTAAATTTTTGGTTTGAGAATGAAGAGTCAGATGTTTCAGGTACACATCTACACCCAAACATACACTCCACGTGCACTCATGATATCTATTTTTTAAAACATAAATTTTCATGATCATTATTCTTGCCCCTTGCTGGTCTATAGATAAGTTATAGCAGAAAGTAACCAAAAAAAAAAAAAAAGGAATTGTACAAATGTAGGAGAATGGGAAGCAGTTTTCTTATTATGCTTTGAAAGGGAAACAAATAGGTTAAAGAAACCTGAAGTCCTATTTCCAGAAAAATCATTTCGAGTTCCACTCAGCCCGATAGAGAAGACTATACAATTCAGCTCTAGGCGGCTATGAAAGCTGGGCATTGGAATTTGGCTGTCAAACACTCAAATGAACTCGTGTGCATGATGCAGACTGAAAAGTTAACCAGCCTTACAGAATCTATTAAAAAGCCAATCAGCAGGACAAGAGAGGCAGGCAGAGCCTAGTACAAAAAGAAAGGATTTCCCTCCAGTGCAGTGCGACCTGGTTCTTCAGCAAACACCCTTCCCTTTGCCTCATGTCAGTATTTTGAAAAGTTAGGCACTTACTTGGGGGAAAACAATGTGGCAATTCAGAATCCAGGGAATATGACTTCTCTGCTTGCATCAATTTTTTTTTTCTGTCGGTGCCAGGCTGAGAAATCTGAGCTAGGCAATTTATCTCTCTGATCTCTCATAGAAAACTTAGACACAATCTTGACTTTATGTGCTTGTCTGTTTTCTACAGATAAGAAAATGATCAATAATTTAATGTTCAAGTTTGCTTCCATTTCCTATTTTAGCTAATGTGTTAAATATGTCATACAAGTCTTTTTTCGCTCTGTTTTTGGTGCTAATGTTGAACCTGGGGCCATGTGCACTCTCAGCAAGCACTCTCCCATGGAGCTACACCCCCAGCCCCAAGCATGCCCAATATCCTTTTCTTTGATCCCTTTATCAAGCATATGTCTCACAGCCTAGGTAGGCAAATGTGACTCTTCTAACCTACTGAAGGCAGCAGTCTGCATAACCTGTTGGGAAAGATTTTTTGTTGTCTTTTTTAAAAATTAATTTTATTGAGAAACAAATAGCAATGAGACAGTTTCAAAACAGGTGAGTAGGACAGTTACAATAATTAATACATTGCAATTGTTGTTTTCGTAGTAGTTATTCATAATACAAGATGCAGACAGGATATCCTGTCCAAACACTGTTAGTACAATTTTTTTTCTCATTGAATTAAGCAAAAGTAGTTGTATATAATCCTATATATACAGATTATATATATATTTTCTTTTTTTATTCATTTTAATGAGAAAAAAGATAAAATAGTATTGAAACGGTTTCAAAAAAGGTTGGTAGCATGGGTATAATAATTAATACATTGCATATTGTTGTCTTCATAGCAGTTATTTAGAGGATCAGATGAAGAAATGACAGTTCTATTTTAAAGAAAAATATGACGTTACTTTAAAATAGTATCTCCTAACATTGATGGATTTCTGACTTTTAGCTCAGTAATCAAGTACTGAGACTGATTGCTTGAACAGCTGTAGGTGGAGGGGTGGCCGCTCAGACACTATGCAATTACCATTTCTGCTTCTAACGGAAAGAGCTACTGATGGTCTTCTGAATTTCCATGGGTCTGCTTCTCTAAGCCTCATTCCAGCAGCTTCTCCCTTCATGCTGCTGCAACAGTCCTCAGGTGGGCCTCCCGCACCCAGCACCAGGCTAGTTTAATCCCGCTGGGTGTAATAAATTGACTGCCATTTGGAAATCCACTATAGATTGTTAATTTTCTATTCTTGTTTTGAAATTCTCTACCATTTGTGTTGTTTTATGTTGCTTTGTTTATGTCTTTGTTCTTGCTATCTGTTTTTGTTTTACCTCTTTAAAATAAAAAAGTAAAATAAAAAGAATACAAAAAGGAACAAAAAAAAAAAGAAAGAAAGAAAGAGCTACAGCATGGCTAGCTCTGGCTGCACCGTGTAGGTAGTGGTGTTCTATTTAGCTAGGTCACTATTCAATTAATTGCTAGCGATTATGGATAAGAAAAATTTACATAATGAGCCAGATTTCTGGCTTCTGCTGGAAAATTTTGAAGATTTGGTGACAGTGTATATACCTCGCCTGGTGACAGCAGCTATTGAGATTAAGTGGCACTGGTTCATTAGGCAGCACCTAGGCTTTCCACTTCTCCTCCAGGCCTTGTTCCATATTATTTTCTCCAGACTGTACCTGATGGTTTCCTGTCAGCACTGTGCTGAAGAGCTGAGGTTCTTGCTCAGGTAGAGACTATTTCTAGTATGTTAACTTTGCTCCCAAGACAGTCAGCGTGATCCACCATCCCAGAGGACAATGACTTGGGATGCAGGAGGACTGCTTTATGTGTAGTACTGACATGAGTTCTAGAAAGATAATTAAACTCGCAGTTCTTTAGTCTCTTTAGTTGCAAAATTAGGAGCATTAATCTGTTAGGGGATGTTTGGGGAATCAGATGATGGATTTGAAATCATTATGAAGTTCTCTGTATAAGGTGACAGATTAATAATGATAATATTAAAAATCGTGACAACTACAGTTCCTTATACACATACATGATCAAAATAGTCAAAAAATCTAAATTTCTTTCATAATGAAGAAAACCGGAAGGAGTTTTATTTTCCTTTTCACTGTGACTGTATGGATGAAAGGAACCAGGTAGGGTGGCATATTCCTGGAATCCCTGAACACAAGAAGCTGAGGCAGGGTTATCAGACATTCAAGGCCAACCTGGGCTGCTGCATTCATGAGTTCAACTGGACCCCAGAGCAAGATCCTTGTCTGAAAACCAAAAAGAAATTGAAGGCAGATGGTTTATGAGCAGAAAGTGTTTTAAGGAAATGTTTCCCCCAACAATGTCAGACTGGAGCATTTGTTTCTTTGACATTAAGAAGCAGAAGTAATGGAGGCAGAGGCAGCTGAGGTAGGACTACTGCTGGGGACCTTCTTGGGCCTCTGGTAGGTTTCTGCTGGTGCAGTATGTTTTCAGAAGTCTGTTATGCTGGCAACCTATGAGCCCACTGAGCTGCAATACCTGGAGCATTATTGTGCAGGCAAATAAAGGAAAGTGTGTAGTCACCATATGAAATTCTATGGAACTTAAAAGGAATTTGGGAAGGGGGGCAGGGAGATGGCTCAGTGGAATAAGCGCTTCCCTGGCAAGCGCAAGGGCCTGAGT
>NDGN011358092.1:0-14332 GCA_002564285.1 Tympanoctomys barrerae | reverse complement strand
CCATCCATCCATCCATCCATCCATCCATCCATCCATCCATCCTCTATCCATCTTCTCATGAAATCTGGTTCCTGAGAGGAGGTCAATTAATTCCTGAGATCACTCTGTTCCTGAGAGATCAGTCCTGTGTGGCCTCATTTCCCACGCTTCCCGCCCCCGTCCTGGCCCTGGACACATCTGCAGGAAGCTCCTCCTGTGGCTTTCAGTCCCAGGGGCGCTGATGTCCACACCAACGTCCCCAAGCAGGACAGCCTCATCTGTGCTCTGGTCCTCAGGGCTTCTGGGCCCAGCAGGGGTCCGGTGCTAGGCTGTCAATGTCCCTGGCCCCACTCTCCTCTCAAGAGAACAGATGAGGACCGGGCCCAGGCTGTGTCCCACCGGTGACCTCAGGAAGGTATCAGCCTCCTGGCTTGGTTTTCCACTTATGACAGAGAGAGACAACTCGTGGCAAAGCTGCGAGCGGGGTCGGCTCCAGCGATTGCTGCACTCAGTTTGTAGCCTTAGCTGGCCTTGCTGCTTGGCACTGTCACCTGCCCACCTCTTAGGGCTGGGGCTGGGGCACCCAAGCTCTGGTGGTTTCACAGGGGCTGCAGGGGAGGACAGAAGGCGTGGTGGCTTGGCTTGGTCTCCCTGAAGTCCACCTCTTGGACTCCAAGGCCCTGCTGCTGCCAGTGTTGGCGCCCACTGCCCTGTTCCTAAGACCCAGCGGGAACTCAGTGAGTTCATGCCAGTGCCTGTAGGGAGACCCTGAGACGGGCCCTGCTGCAGGAGGGAGTGTGGCTGCTGAGACTTCCCCCTGCGGGGCAGGGTATGGGCCACACTTGCCAACCATCTATCCAGCTAAGTCATGCTACAAAAACATGAAGGATTTTCTGTATTCCTGATGCCAAACAGGGATTTTGTGACTTCACTCGAGATGGAGAAGCCAGCGGAAGTCACTGGAGTGAGAAGGTCATTGGTGCCCGTGCTCCCTGCAGGCAGTACCACGCCCAAGGCAGGGCATGGCATGTGCTAAGGGGCGGCCCAGGTCCCCAGAGAGCCTGAGTGTCCATGTGAAGGCCCAGGAAGCACAGCAGCCCCAGCGGCGCCCACTGGGCTCAGTCAGGTTTCAAAAGTGGACTTTAATCTTTAAAAAACATCAATACTCTTTAACGAACTGGGCACTGAGCCCAGGGCTTCTGTGGTTAGCTGCATCCTGAAGCCTTACAAATTTTTAAATTTTACATGGTTAAGTTGCCCATGCTGGGCTTGAATTAAAAATCCTCCGCCTCGGCCCTCCGGAAGATTGTCGGTGGGTACCGCCTAGCACTAAGAGCTGAATGCTTTTCTGCTTCCCAAGACTTGATGCTCCCAGTCTCCCTGTTTCTCGCAGGCAACAAAACAGGGAGAGCAGACAGGGCTGGCCCTTGAGGAGCCTTGTGGAGGAAGGTACCCCACTGTGGCCAGACCCCAAGACAAAAGATGAAACCAATGCATCCACAGACCTCCCCAAGGATAAACACCAGGGACTGATGCCGTAAATAGGTCTCTGTCACCTTGAGAAGGCCTAGCCCAGCCCTCCCCAGGAGGCGCCCTGCTCTGCATTCACGCCTGCTTGCTAGTGACTGGCTTCCCCATGTGATCCTGACTTGATTCAATCATGTGAACAATTTTAGCCGAGCGGTTATCCTTGTGATCTCATTGGCTGCCCATAGTTTTGTCCCACCTCATGTCCACCTATCGAGCTCTACCTTTCCCACCTTGGTCCTGCCTTGTATCATGGATTTGCTTTATAAAAGTCCCTAGAAATGGCAGGTTCCTTGGCAACCCACTCAAAAGTCCCCTTCTGTTCCTCTCTTGGACAGAAATGTTCTTTTCCCCAATAAATATATTCTGCTCTTAATTTCTGCTATTCCTAAAATTCACTTTTCGATTTTAAAGAACACGAGCTTGTCCCAGACATCTAGCAGGTTGGAAATTCTTTCCCTATGTATCACCCTTTCCTTGTGTCCTGTCTTCCTGCGCCGTTTCCCAGGGCCCAGCTGGGGAGCCTGCAGGCCAAGGCCCGCTCCCCAGGCGGGGTAAGGCAAGTGTGCAGGCTTCCCTAGACCCACTGCCACCGGGAACACTGTGATCAGAGGGGGTCCTGTTTTGTTGCTCAACAGTGCCACCTGCTGGCCCTGGTGGTGACAATTCTAAAATCTGCAGGCTCCTGGCGCTGAGCTTCGCAGGCTCTGTGGCCTGACTCCTAAGCGCTAGTTTCCTCAGTCCATGCAGCCCCTGGCAGTCAGGACGCCAGGGCAAGGCCAAGTCCCTGGGTCTAAAGGGGCTGCTGGGGGCTCTGCGGAGAGGGCCGGCCCGGCTTAGTGGGGCGTGGGGACCCGAGACTTGCAGAAGGCTCCAGTCTTGGGGGGGGCAGTCACAAGGCTGCAGGACCCAGACAGGGACACTGCTCCCAGCCTTGGTGCAGGGTCCTAGTGTGGATGACTGAACTCATGCCTCAGCCCCCTCCCACGAGGTGGACACAGCCCGCGTCCCGCGGCAATAGGTGCCAGGAGCAGTCACGGCTCGGGGGCTCTGTCTTCTGCCTCTGCCTTGGACACCTCTGCACCAGCCCCGCCTGGGCTCCGATGCCCCGAGGGTCTGCAGTGGCCAACTTCTGCTCCTCCCTACCCACTGGGCTTCAGGGACAGGCAGAGTAACGTGCCGCTCCGAGGGGAGGCCCTGGGAGACTCCCTCGCCGGGCAGCCGGCACGTGCTCTGGATGTGCCCGGTGACCAGTGTGTGGCAGCTGCTGGTCCCCGTAGGGCATCATGGGATCTGGGACCCGCACGCCAGGCCCGGTGGGCTGCCCGGCCCGTGTGAATGCTTGGCAGGCTCGCTAGTAGGCTGAGGCCCAGGACTCGGGACAGGGACGAGCCAGAAACCTCCAAACTCCCCTTCAGGTTCAAGCGGCGCAGCCCCACCCTTCCCCTGGGTTTCCTCCGTCCAAAGGCATCGCGGGGGCTGCTGAGGAGAACGCGCTGTGCGCTCACATGCATCACAAAGTAAAGACTTGAATGCGAACACCACAGCGAAGGACTAAATGCCCAGAGATTCCCTACCTCCCGGTGTCCACAGGGAGTACGTGAGACGTGTGTGCGTGTGTGCCCGAGCCAGACAGCCAGGGAAGCCAGTGTGAAGGGCCGATAACAGTAACACACACTCAGGGGAGTACAGGGCTGACAAACCCAGCGGAGTGTCCTCAACTTGCGACAGTGTTATGGAAAAAACACAGCTTTAAACTGCGGATACGTTCCTAGCACCAGGGCTCCCCAGGGGGCTGATACGTTCCTAGCACCAGGGCTTCCCAGGGGGCTGAAGCAGGCAGGGGGAAGCAACGGTTTGCTCTTCTCCTAGAAAGCAATCGATGGAACGGGCAGTTTGGCCATCTCTTCCCCGAGGAAGCTGCATTCTGAGGAAATGTTACCACAGGTGAGGAATAGAATGCACCGGGGGCTCCTCCTTACCTCCAGCCCGCAGCCGCCCACACAGGGACTGCACCACCTTCGCACTCCCGAACCGCTGGAAGCGGGCTCTCACGTGCTCGTAGTACCACTCCAGCGAGCCGATCTTCACCACCCTGTGGGGACACGGCACAGGCCCATGGCGTGGCCTGCATGCTTCACAGATGTGTGCAAACGCCACGCACTCCATGGCCCCCCTTCTTTGGCGAGCCCTATTGAAGGGAGGCACCGGGACCAGCAGCCCTCAGGCTGGCTGGCCTTCGGGGCTTGGCTCACCTGGCCAGGTGGCAGGGGTCGCACAGCCAGCCCTGTGCCTCCGGGTGGGCACGGCTGCAGTGTTTGCAGGCAAAGAGGCCGCAGTCCAGGCATTGCCGCTTGCTGTTCACCAGGAGCCGGTAGGGCTGCAGGCAGTGGGCGCAGTGCGTCTCGTTCAGATGCGCCGTGTCGGAGAGCAGCTCCCTCTTGGAGTTCGCCTTCCTAATCTTGCCCTTCAGCTGCCTGTGGAGAAAAAAAAGGAGAAATACACTGGGAGTCTTGATGTCGTGTGCGTGCGTGTGTGCGTGCACACACACGAACTCTCTCGTGTGCAGAGGACAGTGAGATGCAGCCATGGGCATCCTTACCACCCGCAGAGCCACTCTCCCTATGGCAAAGACCATGGGGTTGGCACGGAAACTTGACTGTCATAGAAATGACACTGTATTTACACATCTCTGTGGCTTTTACAGTCAGGCCAGTGGTTTGGCTGCCAGGTGCGGTTTCCTGGCAAGCGCTTGGGGGTCTCTCCTCCTATGGGGGAGCCCTCAGGCTTGTCCTGGGGAGCGTGGCTGAAGTGGCCTGGTGTGGTGAGGCCCCAGAGCAGGAGCGAGCCAGCACCAGGAAGTCTTGGAAGCCACCGCTGGAGACTGCCTGGGTTTGAGCATAGCTTCCTGGTGGCCCTGCCAAGAAAAACACAGCCCGGATAGTAATGACTGTGTCCTTCTGTTCTGAATTTCAGAGAATGACTGAAAAGCACAATACTTTTAGTTTTAGATGAGACAAAACTAATCCATCCATCATAACAAAAAAGGCGGGACACTAGGGCCACTGTCTTCTGAGAACTCTGAGAGGTTCTTAGCATGGTAGGGACAGCTCAGCAGTGGCCAGGGGACAGAGGTGCAGGAGGCCGCCTCCAGTCCACAGAGGCATGGGTGAACGTCACCGATTCCTCCTTCCCATTACAGACTGCATCACTCACACGGGACAAGAATGCCAAGTGCAGGACAGGAACTTTTTTTTTTTTTTTTTTAGTTTTGGTGGTACCAGGGATCAAACTCAGGACCTTGCGCTTTCCAGGCAAACGCTTACTCCACTGAGCTATCTCCCTGGCCCCCAGGAACATATTTTGAGAGAGAGAAAGCGGGACACAGAGACTACCATCCTAGAAGCCTTTTTTTTTTTCAGAACTGAGGACTGAACTCAGGCCCTTGCGCTTGCCAGGGAAGCGCTTATCCTGAGCCATCTCTCCCGCCCTTTCCTAGAAGTTTTTTTACAACATGTTTTTACGATTATCTTATTAGTTGTGACGTTGGCCGTCTCTCACTATGCCTTGCTTATAAGCTAAACTTCATCGCCGGGTGTGTGGATGTGGGCAAGCCCAGAGCTACGCAAGCGCGGCATGACCCCCCGTGTCGCACACCCTCGGGGTCCTGGCGCACCTCAGGATGGGGGAGGGGGCTGCTGACTTCACAAGGTCACAAAATAGGACGGTGGTGCCTGCTGTGACAACCAAGGCGGGACGGGCCAGCAGCCGCGGGAATCTAGGAGGAACGTCATCTGCTCTGCTCTGAGGAGCCGAAGCTGTGCCAGCCCAGCGGCCTTTGCCTCACTGAGAACCAGAAAGCCTCGGTGGGAGGGCCCCTACCAGCCCTGGGGACCGAGGGCCGCCCCTCCCAGCAAGGCTGTCCAGCCTTCTCCCCATCAGCATGTGTGCCCAGGCAGAACTAAGGACAGGAGTGTGTGTGCGTGCGCACGCACGTGTGCACAGGGTGGGGGTTGGGACCGAGCAGCAAGGAAGAGGAAGACATTCTGGACGCTCTGCCCTTAACACAAGGGCCCTGAAGGGGTCCGGAGCTGGAGGACAACAGATCTATTTGAAATCTGCTTCAGATTGTTTAAAACGTGACGTCCCTTCTCCACAGCTGCGGAGCAGGAAGGGAGGCGGCGCAGGCCGACGCCGAGCCAGGGACTCTCGCTGGCGCATCGACCCAAGCTGGAGCGGCAGAGGCCGCGGGCAGAGCCACTCACACGCCGCACTTAGCGCAGACCCCGGTCGGCCGGATGACCTTAGCGCTTGTTCCAGGAAGGCAGGAAGACGCCCGCCTGCAGCCTCAAATGGGGATGTTTCGAAGCAAGAATTGGGTTGTCTGAATTCTGACCCGAACTAGGAACTTATTATGAAACACCATTTTCACTTGGATGAAGAACTGATTGATAAACTATTCTGACTGGAGTAGTTGGCAGTTCTTTTCTCTAAGATGAACAAAGCGAGCCTGCCACTTCAAGGCGAAGAGCCACGGGATTCATTGCCACTGACAAAACTAACACTTTCAAGCACAAAGCAGAATTTCTGAAAACTCTTGTCCTTCACTCTGAGCTTGATAGTCCCAGCGAGGGATTCCTGTGGTGTCCCTTTGTCACATAAGAGGAGCACATTGTGGAATCTGCACAACTCAGTGCGGTGGTGTTTGTTAAATGACAGTGTGTGGTGTCACGGAAGTCACAGGTGGGTAGAAGGTTCACTCCAGGCGCTGGACAGGCTGGTGACACGAATTCAACAGAGCAGGCGGAGCTCACCGGCCGGTCAGAGGCCATCCCATGACTGGCCTTTAGGAAACTTCCCAGTGCGGAGTTTTCAAGTCGCAGTGGAACGTAATGTCCACAATTCTCTAAGCACAGGCTGTTACGCTACGCCACCACGTCCCAGCTACAGATGTGCGTTAGGCTAGATTTTCTACAAATCCTCCTGCTCATGTGACATGTGGCACAGTCTGCACACGTGGGCCAGGTGGAGTCTGCCGGCCCTGCTACACCAGATGCTGGAGGGATTTTTGAAAACAGGGATCAGTGCTACTCTTCTCACTCATGGTTTTGTTTTAGAAAAAATATGCTCCTGTTAACATGTAAGTGGTTTGCTGGTGCTAACTTTTGAACGAATGAATGGATAAAATTCCTAGTGTCAAGTTCTAATTTGGTGACTATTGACAGATGTAACTCACAGAAATAATCTTTGGAGAATTCCTGATAATTTCATGATGCGAAGAGAACCTGAGGATTAACAGCTTGAGAACTGCTGGTTTTGAAGTCAAATTTGCTTTTCCTTCACGGTACAGAGAAAGGAGTGGAGTGGTAGCAGCAGGGGGGAGCGTGAACTCCTGGGGTGAGTAGGCCCTGCGTGGTGGGGGTGATAGGGGAATGGAAGGAGTGGCCTTGGGTCACTCTGGGATGTGGACATTGGGAGAGGTGACAGGCGGATGCAGAGCTGAGCCAAGGGAGGTGCTCAGTGTCTCTGAGGAAAAGATGGAGATGACAAGGCCCAGGCCCAGGGGCATCCCCTCCAGCCATGGTGGCGTACAGGGGTGCAGAGGACTGGGGCAAGCTGGTCACATCTGTTGTCCAGCTCTGAGCCGCTTGGGGCTAGAGCCCAGATGAAAGCGGGGTGGTGAGTGACGGTAAGCAGAGGCCGGGATGCCTGGGCCCGGACACCTGTCCAGGTAGAGCAGCTGCCCTAGCCACTGGCCAGGCTCATGCTGGGTGCTGGGGAGGGGTGTCCGGCATCCCTGTGGTTCTTAGACCACACTCAACAGGTTGTGGTGCTGAGCAGCCAGGGTCTTGGCAGAGATGTGGGGTTGGCACAAGGGGTCCTGGCATGCGGGGGGCCTGGGGTCAGGGTCCCAGCAGCAGGTGCTGTCCAGATCTCCATGACTGGCCAGCAGACAGCGTACAGCATTCAGAGCCCATGAACTACATCCCAGTGAGGACCGTGAGACCCTCGTGCAGGGCCAACCTCGGTCTGGCCCACTCCAAGGGAGAGAGGAGAAGCTGAGCCAGGAGCAGACACCAGGAGGACAGCGGAGCGTGGGAGGCGAGAAGCTGCAGGTTCAGCTTTCCTGTGCAAGGCCTGGGGACTCCCGAGGCCGGCAGTGCCGAGCTGCATCTCCACGCACCACTGGGCGGGCTGTGAGTTGCTGACCACACCACAGACTCAGGACTGCTGCTAGCGACGCATGGAGACGCTGCCTGCCAGAGCAGAGCAACAGCAGAGGCACAAGGCAATCCCATCTGAAGTGATGCTGGATGGCGGGTGACACAGACAGAGGTGACAAAGCCAGTCTTTGTGAGGAATTGTGAGGACCAGACCAT
This sequence comes from Tympanoctomys barrerae, assembly GCA_002564285.1. Classification (NCBI taxonomy): domain Eukaryota; kingdom Metazoa; phylum Chordata; class Mammalia; order Rodentia; family Octodontidae; genus Tympanoctomys; species Tympanoctomys barrerae. Next base: position 6,446 of record NDGN011358092.1, on the reverse strand, counting down.
TCCTAAAGCACATACAGCAGCTGCTCCACCAGGAGGGCGGCCAGGAGCTGGAGGGGACCAGCAGTGGATCCGTACTGTGAGCCACTGGCCAGCCTCACACACTTCTCTGGCACCAAACATTTACTGTAGACTCCTGAAATTCACAGGGTTATGTTCCTAGAACACCTGTAAATTGTGGAAAAACTGAATCTCAGATATGGTCAGGACAAAGCCTCTAAGTGCCCGTTTTTACTGTTTAAACCCTAAATATGCTGTCTCCTGCAGTTACATAATTTATTTAATAAAATATCGTATCAGTAAAGCCTTAGAAGGTGCAGAGCCTTTTGGCAGATCATAGGGCCTTAAAAAGAACAAAGCTGAGCGCGCTGGAGACAGCTACCTGGGGCATAGCAGCGTGCTGACGTGCAATGCAGGGGCACCTGCTGGGAGACAGGCGGCAGCTAGTCCGCAGCGAGCACAGTGCAGTCTCGCTCTCGGATTGGCTACTTGCAAACCTCCCATCAAAAAAGCAATTGCAAAGGATACGTGCAGCTTCCATAGTAGTTAGGGTTTTCCCTGAACAATCAGTTATTAGTTAGGTTTTAAGGAAAACCTGTGCACAGCCAAGGCTGCAATGTCTGAATCGCAACTTTGAGGGACACCAGGCTATAGTTCTGATGCCCCCACGTGTGACATGGGAGTCTCTGAGCTGAAATCAAGGTGCAGCGGAGAGAATCAGTCCCTGGCCTGCCCCAGTCTCTAATGTGACACTTGTTCCCCAAAGCCAGTGGGCGGCTGGGTCTGCTCAAGGGATCAGTGGGACTCTCTCTTCCCAGCTTCCCTCTTCCTCCCTTTATGAGGTTCCGCCATCACCCTTCCTACGCAGAAGATTAGGGACAATTTCCACATGCCCAGCTCAGCTGACCTGCAGCCTTGATGCTACCTGAGGTCTCCTTCGCCAGCCTCGCCCCCAGGCACAGGTGGGTATCTCTCGGGGGTAGAGGCGCGGCCCTGTGCTGCCTGCCCCAGCAGCACCAGCCCCGGACGCCGCAGCAGCGCAAGAGCTGGTGGAACTTGCTCAGACGCTAACCTACACGATGGCCATCATGGCAACCTAGGGGACAGCTGGGGACAGAGGAGGAAAGGGATTAAGGGTGACGAGGAGTAAGCATCTCAGGAATTGGGATGCGGTGGAAAGAGAAGTGTGCGCTGTTCCTGCAGGTCCTCGTGGGGGAGCCGCTGGTGGCGGTCAGTGGTCGGAGATGACGTGGAGGAAGGAAGAGGGGATGGGCGAGTGACAGGTCACAGAGGAGAGCTCCAGAGAATCTGGCCGGCGATCTCAGACCAGCACTACGCCTCGGCCCTGAGCAGGCCGCGGTTTCCTGTTCCTCCCTCGCCTTCTCAGCCTGAGCCTCCGCCTGAGGTGCCCAGGGGCCCAGCTTGGGCGACTCCCAATTTCTCCTTCTTGCCATTTTCCCGTAAGCCACCCTCACCCATGTCTCCTCTGAGAAACCTCTCACGGATCGGATTGTGTCAGGAGTCCTTGGCTGTTTGCAGAGATCGGAACTCCACCCCACCACCTGTTTGCCTTTCTGGGAAGGTTTGAAGGCCCAATATTTGATTTGTAGGCTGTGCCTGCAGCGCAGGGCATTCCATGGAGACACCTCAGTCCCGCTGAGGCATGACGCAGCCAGTGCCGCCGCCGTGCGCTCATCCCTCCAGCCTTAAGACCAGCCAGTCATTTCTGCCGCGGTGGCCTCCCACGGCGCAGGACACAGCTGCCGATGGGACTGCAGATAAGCTGGACGCCACGGGCGGGCACCGAGCAAGCCCCACCCGAGGGATTCCAGGCTCTTCTGGGGAGGGGGAGGGCAGCGCTCGCAGGCTGGCGTTGCTCCTGAGTGTCCCGGCCAAGGATTACTTTGGCAGGACTTTGTGTTTGCATGACATTAACAATAATAACACGTGATGACCTTTTCTGTACTGAAAACCTGTTACTACCAAGTGACATGAACGAAGGACTCCAGGGAGAGATTCGGGTCGACCTGGGGCTGAGTGGAGGGGGACAGGCTCGCTTCCTCCTTGCCCGGGACCCCACTGCCTGCAAGCAGCAGCTACGTGGGCACTGCACTGGAGGACCCGGCCCTGCAGGTCCAGCCTTCACTCTGGAATAAGGCGCGCTGCTTGGACAGCGATGCCAGGAGGCCAGGAAGAGAGAAACTCATCTCCTAGTGCTGGGGAGGTGACTGCCACCTTGGGGGTGCAGCGAGGACCCCCAGAAGGGTGAGATTATAAAGAATGGCTTCAGCCAGCCTAGAGGACGACGGCCAGGCCAGGGGAAGAATCCTGGTCTCCACAAGCCCGCTGTGGCACAGCGGGATCTGGGCCAGCTCATGTTTCACTGGCTGTGACAGTGACGATTCCAGGCCGTGCCAGGCTGGGGTAATTGCCGCTCCACCCAGGAAGAGACACTCAGCAGCTGCCTGCCTGGCACACCGCTCTGGCAACTTCATGAATGTTCGGAGACATTGTGGGGTGCACTGTTGTCAGACTGTATATTTAGTGGTTTGACTGCCTGGCAGATCACCCCTTGGCAACCTTGCTCCTGAGGCACTGGCCTGGAGCCCACACGTGTTGCCACAGGGAAGCGTTTTCAGATGACAAGTGGCTTGTGTCACACCCACCTTGGATTTGCAGTGTCCCCTGCATCGATTTGTTCTGATCCTCCCGTGTCCCAGGTGCGTGCACCGCCAGGGCCCGCTTCGCAGCGACCCTGGCTGCCGAGATCCTGACCTTGGCTGTCCCTCTGCACACTGCCCCTCCTTTCCCTTACGCGATGTGACTGAAAAATCTAGCCAGCATTTACATGAAAGGGTTTGTCACAGTAAGACACTACCATTCGCCCCCTCAGAGGTCCTGCTCCCGTGGTTCCTGCCACTTCCGGCAGCAGCTCTGCAAGTCCCCTTTCCTGAGTGTTTCTAGTCATGCTCTCACGGCCGCCTCGATGCCCTGAATCTGGTCGTTCTGACTCTGGGGCAGTCAGCAGCCACATGGTGCCAGCTCCCAGGGCTGAGGTGGCAGGGACGCAGCACCGAGTCTCCCTTGGGTGGCATGGCAGAGGCATCCACGGTGGTTCTGATGGCACGTCATAAAGGCCAGAAGGAGGACCTCCAGGAGTGCTCCTCAGACAGCGGCAGGCACGACGGGGTGGGCATGTCTGGGGAGACTGTGATGGGGTCAGGGGCCCTGTGTCTCACTTCAGCACATTTAAAAAGACTTAAACATTTGCCATGTAGTTGCCTTGTCTGTTTTTGGTATTTTTTGATTTTACTGTATTTTTTCGGTTGAATTGTTTTTTATGGGAGATTTTATTTTTTGTCTTTGGTGCTGAGCTGAACCCAGGGCTTCTAGCTTGCTAGGCAAGCATTCTACCACTGAGCCAAATCCCCAGGCCCAGACTTTTTTTTTTTTTTTTTTTTGCGGAACCAGGCATTGAACGCAGGCCCTTGCACTTGCCAGGCAAGAGCTTATTCTACTGAGCCATCTCCCCAGCCCTAACATTTGCCATGTATTTTGAGTACCTGTGAATTCCATACAGGACGCTGTGGCTTGACTGTGGGCCAACAGGGTGGGGGCAGTTAAGGCCAGTCTGGACCTCAGGGCTGCCCTCAGCTTTGCCCTCAGCCATGACCATGGCGTTGCCCTCAACTCCTCCGGGCAGTCCATGGACAAACTGTCTGCTGTGCCTTCCAAGTACATCCGACCACGTGACCACATCTCAGGTCCCATCGCGGCAGCCCTTCCTCCGCTCCCTGTATTTCTGCCCCTCGCCATCTCTGCCTGCTGGGTGTGCTTGGTCATCTTTGGTGGCCCTTCTGTGCAGCACACCTTTGGAGGCTCGGACCTGGCCTTTCACCTCACTGCCCACAGCCTCCTCCTCACCAGGTTGACGGGGCCCATGCACACTGCTCACAGGGGATGGCCACAGGGGCTGGTGGCCCACAGATGCCCAGGTCAGGGGAGTCAGGAGGAAGCCGATGGAGGGGAAGATAGTGGCACACACGTGGTAGTCATGCTGCGGGAGAGGAGCCCTTTGGGGAGGGCAGGAGCTTGCTTGTGCCCTGACTCCCGTGGATGCCAATACCCTGGCACAGCCGAGGGGCAGCAAGAGGCTCTTGGTGCTGTCACGGCTCTTGTCATCCCCACAGGTCGAGGCCCAGGTACCACTCAGTTTGGAGAGCACGTCTGGGAAGCTGTGATCACGGATCACAGCTTCTCTCTGTCACTGACCCCACCCCACCTGTGGCCCTGGCTTTGGCACCGAGACACTCACGCCAGCCTTTCCTCCTCCCGCGTCCGCAGGGCGAAGTCCCGCTGTACCACCTGCCACACATGCTGGGCCTCCTCGTCCGTGAGCTTGGAAAGGTCCAGGCTGTTCTCCATCCCTGCTGCTTCTCCAGTTCTCACGTGCCAGGTCACAGGGTCAGGAGGTCACTGAGTTGTAAATTAAGAGCCAAAAGGGCACTCAGATGTCGAAAGGGACTGGCTTCCCACCCAGGTTACAGCACCACCTCATCTCCCTCCACGTGAGACAGATGGGCAGGATCTCTCCACTGAGCGACATGGTGCTTCCTGTCCTAGGACTGCGCTTTGCCTCAGGAGCACCCAGGCCTGCTCCATCCTGACAAAGTCCCCGTCCCCCTGCCCCTGCCACTTCCCGTGAGGATGCTGCCGGACTCCCGCTGCAGTTTGGTGCAGACTCCTGGGTCCTCGGACCCACTGTGTTTGGAGGCCAAGGGGCTGCAGGCCAGTTTTGGGTGACTGTGCGTGTGAGCACCAATAAAAGGCCTCAGCGAATCTTCCCCGGACTGAGGCGCTTCCTGGGGAAGGCGGGGCAGGGCTGCTGTCCGGCGCTCTCTGTGGAGCCCCAGCACCAGCCGCAAGCCCACCCTTGCTTCAGAGTTCCAAGAGGGGCAAGTGCTGCTGCAGAAATGTGAACACAGCCTGCTGCATGCCGGAAGTGGGCTTTGATGTGGGCACCCAAGTGGCCGATTAGTAAAAGTGACATCGTGTTGGCAGATATTAATTAAGGTGACAATTTCCACAGGGCTCCACAGCTATCCTCCGAAGCGTGGAGGCCCACCTGAGCAGCTCTCCTTGGAAGAGAGCTCTCCATTTTGGCTGAGCCTGACCCTATTTCCTATGTACAGAGCTGGCTGGGACTTCTGCTTATTAATTGGCCTTAGGTAAATGTGGGTCACCCACCTACCTCAGCTCACAGTGGTCACCTACTTCCCACGATTCTCAGTCAATCCTCCTCAAGCCACTCCCTCACTGAATAAAAACTGGGTGAGGCCCTGGGTCGCTCTCTTGGGTCTGGAAAGCCATCTTCGTGGCTGGACTTAGAGTCCCTTGACTCCCTGATGACTGAAAATATAATTTAGTGTCTTTATGTTCGCTGTGGGTTGCATTCTAAGTGGTAGATTGGAATCAACTTGATGGGATTCCAATTACGTAACCTTGGGATTATAAATATTAGCTTCTTGGACCGAGAGAAGGTCCTGGAAGTGACCCCTACACCGAAGTACTGGAAAAATATTTTCTGTTTTAAAATAACTGAAAAATGGAGCAGTGTGGAGGTGCTCACACCTGTGAGCCCAGGGTGGAGGAGGCCGGGTGCGGCGACCCTGGGGACGGGAGCGGGACCTGTCCGTGACAAGATCCCAAGACCCCAGATGTGGGGCTTCTCACTGCTCCCACGAGACAAGGATGGCACAAAGGAAGACCAGATCCCCGGGGGCTCGCCGCTGGGGCTTCCCACAGAGCCCACTTGATGCCCAGGGGCAAGCTGTCCTTTTTTTCCTTTTATATTTATTTATTTTTTTTGCGGTACCAGTGATCAAACTCAGGACCTTGTGATTGTTGGACACGAGCATATGCCACTGAGCTAGCTACCCAGACCCTTTTCTTCTGTTATCCTTTTTCCTCTTGTTCTGTTCTGCAGAGCTGGCTTCTCCCGTGCCCATTTACCTCACATTTTTGTTTATTTTTTAAATCATCCCTTCTTTTTTATTTTTTATTTTAAAGAGAAAAAAAAACAACAACAAGAACAAACACAAAAACAAAGCACCATAAGACAAAATCCAAACTGCACAGGAAACACTTCAGAATATCAGCTGGGTTCTCATCTTACTGGGAAGTATCTGCGCATCAGAAGAAACCACCTAGAGTGAAAAGACAGCCCACCAGTTGGGAAAAAGTCTCCACCAACAGTCACTCAGACAAAGGACTTCTATCTAGACTATATAAAAAACTAAAAAATCAGGCCCCCAAATTCAAAGCCCCAATTCAAGAATGTGCATCTGAGATGAATACATACTTTGTAGAGGAAGAAATACAAATGGCAAATAAGGGCTGGTGAGATGGCTCAGTGGTCTAAAGCACCTACTTAGAACAAGCTTAGCAAA
>NDGN011358047.1:0-21623 GCA_002564285.1 Tympanoctomys barrerae | reverse complement strand
TCTCACTACTAGATCAGACTCCTAGTGATATGCCTGTTTACAGCCTCCCAAGAGCTGGGATTACAGGCACGTGACACCACGTGCAGTCTCAATTGCCATCTCAGTGGGGCCTCAGGGGCAGGGCTGGCACTGCAGGCCCACAGGATTGAACCCCTGGGCCCTGCACCTGCTTGCAGGTACTTTAATCTGCTGAGCTATTTGGCCGGCTCTTATGCATGGCTTTCAAGATAGGATTTTTTTAAAAAAAACCTTGGTATAATTTTACTAGATAGGGATAAAAAGAAACCAACAATGCAACACAACCTTTACCTTTATTGTAAAACAAAAGAAAGTAATAAATGGTAGCATGTCAAATACTTTCCAAAACTCAAAAGGACCACAGTGTGCTGATCTCAGAACCTATACTATAAAGACGGTAAAAAGAAAGCATCTAGCAGACAGATACTTGGTGGTTTCCACTTAAGGAAGGAAGTGTTTTAAAGCCCCAGTATGTAGCTCTAATGAACGCCCTGTGAGCAGAGGCGAAGACCATTTCCAGAGTTAGTTAGAATGCACCTTGGGGGTGCTGGGCTGGGCACCCTCAGGAGCAGAGAGGAAACCGGCTCTCCTCTCCCTCAGCCCCAGCCGGCATGGGCCCTGCTTCCTCCTTGTGCCGAGAGGCGCCAGGGTGGCTGGATCTGTGCGGCCTCCACCTCCACCTCAACCTCTGTCCCCTGCCCGCTTCCCTCCAGACTCCATGTCATTGATGGAGGCAGAAGAAATGTGGCCCCCAAATCAAATGACACATCCCTTAGATTCTTCCTTTGAAACCGAAAGTCAACTCAAAATATTTAATGTGGAAAAACATGTTTAATGCCAGCTTTCCTATCAAGGAATTAAATGCTTCACTAAACTTCTAAGCTGTGATTTCAAAACCATTCTCCTTAAAGCCGAGTGCTGTCAACACGAGATCTGTGGAAAAGAGGGGTCCTAGCGCTGAGGACAGGTTGCTGCTGCCGCACGACGCGCTGCAGACTCGGGCTGCGGAGTCATCGCCACTGTCAGCGTCCAGGTGGAAGGTCAGTATCAGGGAGGAGAAAGGCAGAGGGCAGGGAGGAGGAGGAGTGTGAGAGGTGGCAGGGGAGGGTGAGAATCACAGGCCTTGCCTCATGTGAAGAGGTGATTTCGGGAGGAGGAGCCGCTGTGGATGAAAGCTGCTGCCTCGGAGTCCGCAGGGAAGGAAGGGCTCCTCAGCCAGCAGACAGCGCGGCCCGGGAGCTGTGGGCCAGGGACATGGCAACGGCCAAGCCGGGGCTCCCACAGAGGAGCTTGGTGCTGATCTGTGTGTGACCTCGGGGGGAAGGGTGGAAAGAAGGACCTGAGGAATAGGAAGCTGTGACAAGAAGGGGGGGGGCAGTGACAGAGACCGTGGCTGTGGGGACAGTGGGAAAAGAAAGTGGCTGGATCCGTCAGGACAGGATCAGCTCCCAGCGCCCAGAGGGGTCCCAGAAGCCCTGAGTGCCCCCTGCTGTGACCGTCCTGTCCCTGGCTTCTTCTGCTCTGGGGCCTGAGGCCCACTGGTACTGAGCTGTGGGGTCCCAGCCCAGTGTCAGTGTCCCTCAGCTGCTCAGCTGCACCCACCCCCGGAAGCAAGGCCAGGCCTCAGACCTCCTCGGCTTCAGGAAGGAGCGAGGGGCCCTGAGCACCCACAGTGCTTGCTGCCGAGAAAACACTGCAAACCGCACTCTCGGCAGAGCCGTGAGGCTCCCCTCCCCAGGCTCACAAGCAGAGCGGAGGAGCTCGGATCTGTGGCCTGGAAACGTGGCCGCCTCTTCTACCCAGAGCGTGGCGGCGCCTTCCTGCCTGGCCCATCTGAATTCAGGGTCACCCTCTCCAACACTCCATGCAGCCAAGGAGAAGTGGCCACAGCTGCCGCCCACCTGCCTTGTCTCGGGTAGAGAGGAGCTTCCTCACCGAGCAGTACAGGGAAGAAGACAAGACCTCCACGGACTCTCGGCTGCGCAGAGAAGGCCTTGCGCACTCCCGGGAGGGTGACTTCCCATTACAGACCCGAGAGCGCCCTCTCCTTCTCCAGGATGGGCGAGGAGGCCTTCTGCTCCTCTGTCCCAAGCAGGACAAGCCTGGCTCTGAGAACACGCTGGCCAGAACCTATTCTGAAGACAGGCTCCTCCGGGAACGACTTCCCCTGGTCAGGTGGAGGCATTTCCAGCTGTCCTTTGGGGGACAGGGGGCCAGCGTCCCCAGCCCTGTGCCAGGTCCCACTTCCTTGTCCCTGTTCCTGCACAGAGGGCTTTGTCCCACACCGCCCAAAGCACTGCTGCTGGGAGGGCCTGCGGAAATGCGGGCCTTAGAAGCCACCGGCCTCGAGCACAGGCCCGGCGGCTTAGCTACGTCACACGTTCACAACAGGGCTGCCGCAGTGTGGCCTGCAGCTTAAGCCCCAGCAGTGCACGTGTGGCTGCCCAGCCTCCCCTGGGTGCATCACGCACAGCACTGGCCGGTGGAGGGGAACACGCTAAGGGAATCCTGCAGCAATCCTCGTGGAGCCCACAGGGAGGCCGAGGCTGTGGGAAGGAAGGGCGAAGGCAGGCAGCCCTGGCAAAGAGCAGCACAGACAGGCGGTCCGGCAGGAGGATGAACGCCGCAGCAAGCGGAAGGGCATCTTAGGAATATTCTCCCGCATTTCTTAAGATGCGGGGGTTACTATCACTCAATCCATTAATCCATTATCACGCAATCCTACTTTACCAAGGGCAAGGCTCCCGGGACAAAAGGAGACAACATTCGTACCTGCCACACAAAAGCCATCGTGATGGGGGCACGGATGCCACTCGGTGACGTGAATAAAGAGGCGACACCCAGCAGGAAGAAAGTCATTTGCCCGTGATTCCAGAGAAAGAAGGAAGCAGAAGGAAAACCAAGCCGACCTTGAGGGCCTTGGCGATTTTCCAGGCAGGCAGTGCTGGAAGAGGGGATTCGGAAGCCGGCTGAGACCTGAACTTGCAGCTTCCGCGAGGACTGCACCCTGCGCGTTGGCACTGGAGACCCCACGCTGCAGGAGGAAGAAGCCGGCAGCCGGGTTATCTGAAGGCCTTGGGTACCACATAAAGAAATCAAAGTTTTCTTTCAAGGTCTGGGGGACTGTCAGATACTTTTTTCTTTTTCTTTTTAAATGTATTCGATACAGGTCCCGCTACGCAGCTCGGACCTCTAGAGATGCTCCTGCTTTCAGCCTCCCCAGGGCTGGATTACAGATGTGCGCCACCATGCCCAGTCTCGGTGGTGGCTGGCTCCGCGCGCCTGGGGGTGGGGGCGGCGCACCGCACCATGTGTTGCCAGGGATTGAACCCGCTCACTGTGCTTGCTTACGCGGTGCTTAGCCCGCTGAGCCATCTCACCAGCCCTGTCACATATTTCTGAGCAAACAAGAAACTACAAACAAAACCACTGGCCAGAAACACTACCATTTCTTTGCTTTTGGTTAAAGTTGTAGCAACCGATACTTCAAAAAAATGAAGGAAAAAAAAAAAACCCACACAACTGACAAAGCAGCCTTGAAAAAGTACATTTTCTTACAATTAGGTGTTTTTGTTTTTCTTTTTTCGAGCAGAATGTATTTATTGAGGGAAAGACAGCTCCTGTCCAAGAGAGGGACAGGAGGTGGGTCCTGAGTGGGCGGTCCTCATTCTTACAATTAGATTTTAATTAACTAATACTGCAATGATGACAAGGGAGGAATTATAGCTAATTACTTCAAACTTCTTGCAGTGCATCTGCCTGTGTCTGTTTTACAAAGCCACCAGTATTTTCAAAAATAATTTTTAGGGCTGGGGAGATAGCCCGGCAGCATAAGCGCCTGCTTGGCAAGCTCAAGGTTCCGAGTTTGACCCCTGGTACCACATACTGTGCCAGCCTCAGAACCCAGGGCAAACCATGCCACCTTGAAGTGGGTGTGGCGGCACTCGCCTGTGATCCCAGCACTAAGGAGGCCGAGACAGGAAGGTCACTACAAGTCTGATCTGCATGGCGAGACCCTGCAGCAGGATAATAACGCTCTTGATCCCACCCACTGGGTGAAATTTCTGCCCCAGCTGCCCACACACATGCTCCACAATGCACATCACGCGTGCGCGAGAGGCGCTCGAGCGGGTGGCGTCACCATTATTTACCTGCAGAGTAATATACTAATTTATCTTTTCACGTCCATTTCATCCCCACATGGCAGCTTGAGTTAGTTTTCCACTGTGTCCTCGTCTAGGAGTGGAGAGAAGATGGAAAGCCCTGAGCCCTGGAGTGGCTGCATGCACAGAAGTCTTCTCTTAGCTTTAATATTTCCAAGAACAATGTAAATGCTTTCACTTTTTAAAGAATGTGGAGAGGATGAAAACGGGAAAGAGCAGTCTCCTCCGGAAAGCTATTCTGAGGCGCCTGCTGTGGCGGTTGGATCCCACCGCTGCTCAAAATAGGAACTCTCTGGAAGCAGAAATGCTGTCCTGGGATAGGAGGGATGCGCAGCTTCCTGACCACTGTGCTCCACGATGTCCCAGCCCGAGCCGGGGGCATTGGCGGGCAGGCAGAGCGCGCTGAGGGGCTCCAAGGGATGCTGGGCGCCGACGGGCTCCAGGCGGTGCTGGGAGCCGAGGGGCTCCTGGGGGCGGGCAGAACCTGCGCTCTCGGGGCTCCGTTGAGCAGCATTCATAAATAGGCTAAATGCTGAAAGCCATACCTCAGCCTCAGAATGCCCACATGGATGAAATGAAGCCTCTACCTTAGTATGTTTTATGGATTTCCATGTAAAATAGCCCTAGGTTATGTTGCAAACTTGCGCACACTTTCAGTTAAAAATATTATTATATTTGGAAAGAATATACATATCTCAATCATATCTCCTAGCCTATCCTAAGATTTTACTTCAATTTCAAAGGAAGAAAGTCACCAAATCTTTTGCAGGAACCCAAATGGGATGAAGAGACAAGAACGTGATTTAATATTGCAGGTCCATTTATCTTCCTTTAAAAGACAAAATCACTGTAAGTAAGTGGTTATAACCCTCAACAAGCAGAGTGGTATGAAGATGTCAGATAAATGCAAACGATAAGGAGGCAGGACTGGCCGCAGAGCCCTGCTCATCGTCCGTGTCGATTCTCCTCAACAGAGGTTGACAGAGCCTCGGAAGCAGGGCGCACACATTGTTTTGAGACCTCTCATCCCACGAGGCTGAACTCCCAGGCCGTTATTAGCCTGTAGTTGTCGACACATACACAGGAGAAAGGAGCTTTGAACACGTGTTAGAAACATCCCTCTCCATGACAAAGGTGACGGGTGTGCATGAGGCCACACTCACCCATCTGCGTGCCTATATTCCTCCAACTGTCAGATGTGTTCTCCTTCCACTCTGTCATCGGTATGACCCACGTCAGCCATATAAAGACACATTTTATGTATGAAAAAGTACTGTAAGTCTGCACAGAGCACTCCAGACTACTGCCTCTCTGCATGGTCTGTCCCCAAATTACCTGTTCCTAAGGGCCTCGGAGAAATGTTTCACAATTCTTTAGTTTACATCAAAATTTAAAAATTGTGCACACACCAGAAAAGGCTGGTGTGTGTTACGTTTTGTTTTGTCTGTTCAATCTGCCCTTGATAGCTCTTGTTTTCCTCCTTCAGCTCCAGTAGATGTGACTCTGCAGAACTGGGAGGACAGGAAGTGATGGGAGATTGCTCCATGTGACACGTGCAGCCGGGGTCCCCCAGGCCCTGCTGGGGGAGGCTGGGCTTCTGTCTCCTCTCAGAGAAAGACAGAAAACACAAGCTCATCCCTGACGGGGGCCTGGGCGCCAGCTGCTCTTTGCTCCCCTGATTCTGCTGTTCGTCTTTGAGTCCGCAGTGCCATCAGTTATGTCCTCGGGGATTAACAAAGCCTTTCTGAACATTTTTGAAATGAGTGAAAATAAGAGACTTGGAATTAAAAAAAAAAAACAAAAAACGTGTTTAAGGCAATTTTTAAAATACAGACTTTACAGCTCTCCAAAAGAAAGGACAATATTCTCCAGTGGTAGAGGGCCTGGATATTTTATGTTGGTGTTTACCATATATAGCAAATAAGCTCACTTCAATAAAAAGTAAAGAACTATTAGTAAGGTATGGAAAAGTGGAAGAGAAATTTGCCCTCCTGCTTCCCCGTTGCCGTAGGCCATGTGCTTTCCGCAAGTTCTTCCACTGACTGTTTCCAGCAGCTCTGACCTATACGCCGCCTCACCCAATGTAAACGGAAGGAAACTCGGCCCCTAAAGCAATCAGAAAAGGAAAAAAATGACCAAAGTAAGATATTTAGGAAGTGACAAGACTGCAATTCAAAGAAATCTAGCACCTTTCTGCTGTCATACACACACAGGAAAAAGAAAGTTTACCAAACACAAACAAAAATCTCCGACAAATTATATTTTGTACGTATACTCTTAAAGTTACAAAAAAGAAATATTTTTGTGTATTCGAAGCTAATTTTTGGGGAGTATTTTATTTTTTATTTACTTATTTTGCACAAGGTCTCGCAGCTTAGACTCATTGTGGTCCTCCTGTCTGCCTCCCCAGTGCTGGGATTCCAGTGTGTGCCACCAAGGCCGGCTTCCGAGGCCTGCACGGCGCGTCTGGGGTTCCCAGGCTGGCACAGCATGTGGGTGAAACCCAGGACCTTGTGCTTGCCTGGCAGGCTCTCCGACTGAGAGCTCCTCCTGAGAGGTGCTCACTCTCAGATTCCTGACACTAAAACCGAAGTCGTCCCTAAAGGCGAAATGCTTTCTCCCCTGTCCCGTTCTGCTCCTCGTCATTCTCCAGCCTCACGAGGGGCACCCCACATTCAGGTCGCTGAGGACGCCTTGCCCTGGTGAGGCAGAGTGCGGGCAGCCGCCCTCCCAGCTCTGTGTCGCTGTGCACGGCAGTCAGCGGCCGTGGGGCCCCACCTGAGCCGGCCAGTCCTGGGCATTTTCACTCTGCTGTCACCATCACTTCAAGTGCCCTGCCTGGTGCCTAACAGACCTGAATGTCTCAGTCTGTAAGTATTTTAAATGTCACTGAGGTATGTAGCCTGTGAAGAGGAATGGAAATTCTCAACTTTAGCTTAGGCAGTGAGCGGCTCAGAAGTCATGAAACCCTGTTTTAGACTCAGGCTCCGTAAGTCCTGCTCGGCCACTACTGAGCACACTTGTGAGCAGAACCAAGAACCTGAAGAGCCAGGAGGAACTCCACGCTGCAAGGGCTGGGGACTATCGAGAAGGCGTCTTCTAGTGCAGGTCCCACGACACTGCCCCCAGAGGCAGCACCGGCTCCCTGAAATTCGGGCTGCATCCACAAGGTTCGCTTCTCACAAGCACGCTGATCCTGCACCCCAGGACAACATACCACCAGAGCGTCACGCGGCTCTGCTTACACGAGAAGCCCACAGCACGCATAAATCAATGATCACAGTGGAAGACAGGCAGTAGGAAACAGGAACGTGAAGAGGACAGAAGACAGAGTGTGCTGGAGGGACAGAAAGGAGTGGCGAGAGAGGCTGTGACGCGCACCTCGCAAGGCCTCAGCACAAGCGTGACTGCTGCCTGCGGCACACCTAGACGAGCAAAGAGAAAAATCCGTTGTTCACAAATTCACATTTCTCCAAATTTGTGTGACAGAACTGCTTTTCCCTCTCCGTGCCTTCTATTAAACCTCGTCATGCAGATGCTGCGCCTAGGGTCCAGGTGTCCTCTTGTGAAACCGCACCGAGCAGGATGACCAAAGTCACAGACTGAGCTTCTGTCTCCTCTTCAGTTTTCAGAAAGCCATGCTGCAGAGGCCGGAAGGCGACACTGAGCTCCCCACGAACTCCCAAGGAGCCAGGTTAGGCGGCGGCGGGGCGGGCACAGCACGTGACGGTGAGTCTTACACTTCCACCCACGTCAACTGCTTTAGTTCCATAAAAAACTTTGTGATTTTTTTTTGTCTTGGCTGTGGATTCCTGCCACAGAAATAATGCATCCATAGGCGATAGTGTGCTCAGAGGGGTCCACGGGTTCTAGCAAGAGCAAAAAAGAATACACGCTCCGGGTAGAGGGGCCTTTGTATCAGAACTCTCAACACGAATCTGGAAAACTGCTGTTGTGACTGTGCTTATGGAAAGGAAAAGAAATCCTTCCACAGGAAACCCCAGCATCAGACTCCTGACCACCATATTAGGAAAATCTCATTAAATTCAAAACAGCCAAATAAAAATCAAACAACCACGAAAAAGCATGTGCTTCGTTTGCATGCTTCTAAAATCTACAGCAAGATAGAGATGCTATACCCTAACTACACAGGCTTCCAGCGGATTTTAAATTGAAATTAAACCTTTCTCCAAAAATGTCTGAACTTAGAGAATTTTATTTTATTTATTTTTGAAAGGTTTTTTTTTTTTCCAGTATGCTGGGGAATTGAACTCAGGACCCTGTACTTGCCAGGCAAGCACTTACTCTATTGAGCTATCTCCCCGGCCCTTGAACTTAGAGAATTTCAGAGGTCCAATAGTGAGCCTCGCTTCCTCCACACCCTGCACAGCCATTTTGGAAGCAGCCATGGTACCTGTGACAACTTCTCCAGGAGACCCAGCACCACTCATGAGGAACAATGTTTCACAGAGCACTAAGACAACCTGGGCACTGGGTGTAACAGAAGCACACATCAAATTAAAAAGCACCATCCCTAACTCCCATTTTTGGTCATCTCTGGTGGTTCCTGATCACGTTGCCAATGGCAACTTTTTAAAATGTGGAATCCCTCCAGATTGCATCTCAGGCAGCTAGGCATCGA
Source organism: Tympanoctomys barrerae (assembly GCA_002564285.1). Taxonomy (NCBI): domain Eukaryota; kingdom Metazoa; phylum Chordata; class Mammalia; order Rodentia; family Octodontidae; genus Tympanoctomys; species Tympanoctomys barrerae. The sequence continues at coordinate 12,800 of NDGN011358047.1, read as the reverse complement.
CCCTCCCACTGGAAGTCCCTGCTTGGGTCACCGATACCCAGTGAAGCATGGGTGTCACGAGGTGCCTGTGAGGCTGGGGTGGGGGGCTTTCACCAGCCCCTAAGGAGGTCATTTTAAGTTAGACCATTAGAACAGAAGGAATAGAAATAAGGATTGGAAGTAACTCCCAGAACCACCCCCTCCAGGTTACATTTTACTCCAGTGTCCAGTGGTTGTTCAGATGTATGATAAAGTTCTGCTACACAGTGTTTTGGGGTTTGCCTGCTATTTCATTGTTTCCTTTGATGGCAGCTGTCACAGCTTTCTCTTTAAGTGTTCTGACATTTGGCAACGGTACGCCTTCGTGCTGCGGCTGCTTTATTTCCTGCCTGAAATACGTGGTGGACTCTGCCTGGAAAGCCACACACCGCAGTTAATCTAGTGAGTCTTCTGGAAAGCGTTTTTTGTTTGTTTGGGTTTTTTTTTGGATGGCTTACTTGTTTTAGAGGATTGTCTCAGTTTTGTGTCTTATATTTCTGCAGTTCCTATCACATAGATATTAGATCAATTTGATGGGTCTTTATTGGGTATATATTATTTCTACCCTTATTCTAATTTTTTACAATATTTAAAAAGTCTTATTCTGCTGGTTTCATGTTTGCACATCTTTTCTTACTTGTTTTCTAAAGATTTCCTCACCTCTCTGTGCTTTGGCTCTTTTGTCTGTGTCTTAGTTTCCCATTCGCACTGGGAGGAAGACATCTAGATGCTAACTGGCACTTCCTGCGCCTGGGCCGAGCCTGCTGAACAGGCTTCCTGCCTCATCCGCCGCACACTCCTTTCATTTGGCATGTTGAGTTTATACACCAAACAACAATAGCCCAGGTATCGTGTCTGGTTCTTGTCCACTGGTCCAGAGAGGGGTACTTGGGCTCCATCCTTAGCGCCAGCAGTGGCAGGACGCTTGTGGCGGGGAAAGGCTGAAGGAGGATGCTCTTTGGCACCAGGCATCTCCCTTTTTCTCCCATTCCTTATCACTGCCCATCTCTTCAGGCTTCTTGGAATATCTTACACATTTTGGGTCACCAAGGTGGCATTCTCTCTCTGGGGTGGAGGAGGGGTAAGCATCTGGCTGCTCAGGAAAAGGCCTGGCTGAGAGAGCCTCAGGCTTCTGCGATGACCCCGGCCCTATGGGCCCCGCCCTGCTTCTGCGATGACCCCAGTCCCACAGGGCTCCCCACTAGGAGCCCTGCCTTTGTGCACCCTGTGCCTCCCAGCACTCTCCCAAGTGACCTGAGCCCCTCTGCCAGCCTTTCTGGCACAGGGCTGTGGCATTCCCAGCGCTGCCAAGCCATGACCCTCATGGTTCTCCCCGGCCCTTGTCAGGGCACCGCTGCTGCCTCCCCAGCTCTTCCCCGCCCCACTCTCTCCTTGCCCCTTGCATTCTCCTGGGTTTGTATCTGTTGTAAGAACCCATTTTTAAAAACCACTTGTGTTGTTATAGGAGACAGAAGAAGCTGTTTTGTTTAACTTGGAGTCTTAAAGATTTTGAAGACTTGGTTTCATGTAACTTCAGTGTATACAGAGTGAAATTCCCCCTGAGCACAGGCTTCCTGTACTGCCCTCCTGGCTCCTGAAGCAGCTCAGAGTCCAGCTAGCAGACCGGATCCTGGCAAAGGACAGCAGCAGCCAGCTCCACCCGAGCTCAGCCTGGGAACACCTGGGGTTCAGTGGGGTCGTTAGTGCAGATGGTGCAACGGAGGTGACTTTCCAGAATAATCTTCATCCCAAGATTCCTTTCTGGAACACAGCATTACAAGCAAAGTATATTTGTGTGCATGAAGGTTCAACGGGCCTGTCCCTGCCCACTATGGGCACAAAGCCTGCACTGATCTCGTACTTACTAAGCGCCTGCCGGGACCGTGAGCCAGGCACTGCTCTAGACACTGGGGACATGAAGGAATCTCCACCAGGCAGAATCTCCACCAGGCAGGGCTTGGCTGGGGTACTACAGTAAGTCCCCGTACAGTAAGCCTGGACATCTAAGTAAGATGCGAGGATTTTTATAGTTTTGTGCTCATTTTGGGCCTACCACTCATGCGTGCACCTCATGCACCAAAAACACACTTAAGAGCCATGGAACTGGCCACCCCCCACGGTAGCCCCCTGCTTGTCAGCTCATCCCATATTCAACCTCAGATGAGCTGGGGGGGGACACTCAGGTGAAATGAACATGGCCTTACTCATGAGGAATCCAAATGACTAGTGTTTTGGAAGCTATCTACATAATTTAAATTAATCCATTGGCCTCCATAATGTGTTCTGTGTTACAAATCCAGTTGCCGGCTATGTAGGAGCCCTTTTGTCAGCCAAGCACATTACAATGAAGACACACTTAGACCGCACAACATCTGAAGAATGGACCTCCATTCACAAGCTTTTTTGAGAAGCTGTAAAGGAATGTTACTAACTGCAGGAAGGAAAGCAAGGAATGGCAGACGTGAGCGCCCGAAAGAAGATGTCCAGGATGAGAGAGAGACAAAGGGCATCTTCAACATGAAGAACAAAGAGAGGACCAAAAACATGGCAGAAGACCTGGCTTCAATGTCGCTATGGCCCACTGTAATAAATAAAACATTTGGAAGTGAGTTTTTAAAAGACTGTGATGGGAGGTCGAGGGAGCACATCAATTAACTCCAGGAAAAAAAACCAAACACAGTCACAGAAAATCAGTGTAGTCAGATAATCAAGTACGAAGAACATTCATTGCTATGATGAGCATTAGATAGTAATTTAACTGAACACTGATATAACTTAAAAGATAGGAAAGTAAATCTTAAACATTCTTACTGTCTTCCATAGTAAAAATTAGAAAGCAAAACATGTTAACTTCTCATCGCTGTGGCAGTACCTCAGGAACTTAAAGCAGGAAGGACACATTCTGATTCACAGTTCCACTGCTGGCCATGGCCATTGCTTTAGGCCTGTGGAGAGGCAGAGACATTGTGGAGGAAGAGCAGGACGGAGGATGGCTGCTCCCCTCGTGGCAGGCAGGAGGGCGGGAGGGAGGGCGTCAGAGAGAAATGGCGCAGACAAGCTGTGGCCTGCACGGTCGCTATCTCCCACGACTCACTCCTTTCTTTAGGTGCCAGCTCTTCAGTTTCCATTACCCACCAAAGCCATCGCAGTGACCAGCCTTTCCGTCGCCCACCATGAGTCCTCAGTGGTCAGTTACACCCACCAGTGTGGGGTCCTTAGGATCCCACCCAGAAGCCCCCACCCCTCTAAGCCCTGCTGCATCAGGACCAAGCCTTCAACATGAGCTTGGGAGACACTTCAAGTACAAATGATAGCGACATGCAATGCAGAAACATGGAGAAGTGTGGCGTTTAGGAACCTAGAGGCCACCCTGAGGGAAAGCAATGGGAAGACACGGTCCTCTGGGGAATAAGAACAGGGAGGTGTGCGGGTAGGGCAGGGACTGCTACATCCTGCTATGGAATTGTAAAACCAGTGACCAAAAATAAAATTAGAAAAAAAATATATATGTATGATGAAAAATGTAAAATTCAAGTTTTTTTTAAAAGCTAACTTTTCCAAAGGCTGTGAAAATTTTGTACTTGGTAAGACATTAGGAATTCCTCCACACGTGAGCGCCATGAGAAAGACGCACGTGTGTCCTTCAGCAACTGCCAACGGACTCTCCACCCAGAAATGCATGGTCTTCTCGGCATAAAAGTCTCCAAGCACTAACCTTCAAGAGGAATAGCCATCCAGACATAAAATGCTAATCTAAAGGCCAAACAGGTGAGAAACCGCCAGGCCCAGGAAGAGGAGCCCAATTAGCACCCAGGAAGAGGAGCCCAATTAGCACCCAGGAAGAGGAGCCCAATTAGCACCCGTAGCCTGAAATGTGCTTCTGCCAGTTTACTACTTGCGCACGCTTCATTCTATGTCCAGGTACACGCCTTACACACGTGCACACAACACACACACATACAAAATGTTACTTAGGATTTGGATTTAGAATCACGAAAGATCATTTTATGATTGCCACACAATTAATTTTGTTTTTCTGAAAATGTTTTGCTTAACATAAGAATTTAAACTTGTAGACCTGAAAACCACAGATAGGATCATTTTATTAAAATTACTCGGAATGAACAACACAGCTAAGTATTTCAATAAATATGTAAATTTTTGCAAATTACACTTACTCTTTTTTAAAATTTTTAGTTCCAGAAGTTATACATCATTTGCTTTCCAATTAATTATATTGACTTCCTTTATGACAGAGCCAGTAAGTTTTAAGAAAGAATATAGTAGAAGAAAACTGTAGAAGGCACGCGCACATCATGTATCTAGTGAACAAAATCACTGCATTTACAAATAGGACTGCAACAGAACCAAAGCGCACCTGTCAGCAAGTGATGCAAGCATTTCCTTCCTGCGACAGGGCAGCTCGTAAACACTTCCTGGAGTCAGGGTCCCAAAGCTTTCCAGGGCAGCAAAATTTAACACGTATTGTTTCAAAATCAGAAAGATTTGCGTCTTGCTTTCCCAGCGACTTCCGACTACCGAGAGCAGAAAGCAGCTACATGCTGAGTGCGTGTATTCCTAGGTCAATATTCACATTTACCTGACTTCCAGTTTTTATAGCTCTGTAGTTCTACACAGTGGTTTATGCGAGAGAGCTTTAAAACATCCCAGCTTTTTCTAAAAGTAGCTTTCAGGCACTGATCAATAGGGAACCTTGTATACTCTTTTTTTTTTTTTTTTTTTGGTGGAACCGGGATTGAACTCAGGCCCTTGCACTTGCCAGGCAAGCGCTTTTTCTACTGAGCTATCTCCCCAGCCCACAATAGGGAACCTTGTAGACCCTTCTTGCTGTATAGATACTCATCTGCAGTTTCTTTCTTTAGATTTTGATCTAACTGAGAAGCCATCAGCAGGAAGGAGTACGTCCGACCCAGCAAGCCATCGCTGGGCCCTTTTCTTACACTCAGTCAGCTCGGTCCTGGGTCACTGGCCCGAGGTGGTGTGCTGCAGGGCAACTGGAGTGCCAGCCCAGCCGGCCTGCAGGGTGTACTGACAGCAGGAACCACACTACTCTGCGTACCTGGAAAACCTCAACACAACTCCGCCTCATTTTCACGAAGCAGCCATTACTGCATTCTCAGAAACACCACTTCAGTAATGTCGACCCTTGGGCCATGGAGACAGCTCGGCAGCGTGAGTGCCTTCCCGGCAAGTGCAAGGACCCGGGTTCGATTAGTGGTACCACATGCTGCGCCGGCCACTGAAACCAGGGATGGTGGTGCACATGTGTAATTCTAGCACTGGGGAGGCTGAGACAGGAGAATCACTACAAGTCGGAGCTGTTAAGCAAGACTCTGTACCAAATAAATAAATAAATCTTTAAAGAAAAAAGCGTGGACCCTAGCAACCTGAAAGCTGTCCACAGACACATAAGAGGGACTTGGAGGCCAGCAGTTATATCCTCTCTTAAATGCATACTACAGTTTTTTGCTCTGTTTTGTTTATGTATTTAGTGCAGGGTCTACAGGGTCTCACTACACAGCTGGGACTCGTAGTGATCCTCTTGTTTTCAGCCTCCCAAGAGCTGGGATCACAGGCATATGCCACCACGCCCAGTCTTAATCTCTGTCTCAGGGTGCCCCGAGGGCAGGGCCGGCACAGCGCGTCAGGGATGGAACCCCAGCTGCTGTGCTCTGCCTAAGCAGGTGCTTTAGTCCGCTGAGCTACCTGGCTACCCCTCATTACAGTTTTAACAACTAAAACTATGTGTTCATTTAAAAGGTGTCCTTCCGACTCAAGGAAGGACACCGAGCAGGCTGGCACCGAGCAGGCTGGCGAGGTGGCTGTGCACGGAATGACCACATGTGTTTCCTGCTTGTGCACAGCTGCACCTCACCACAGACACTCAGGACAAGAGAAAGAATCTAGCACAGGGTGAAATCTGGGCTCCAGCAGGCACGGGGCCTGGGAAACCCGAGCAGTGAGTGCTGTCGAAGAGCCTGGAGGGGCAGCATGTGCATAGCCCAGGCCGAAATCGCTGACACGTCCTGGAAATTGGGCACCGATGGGTGGAGGAAGAGGAAGGGAAGGGCTGGCCCAGACGCCCGGGCAGCTAGGTGAGTGCGGTGCTACGAAGGAGCACGCTTCGCGAGTGTCGCCAGCAGCGGCGCTCCGGGTGAGCATCTCTCACATTTCCTTTCCCCAGGCAGAGCCTCCGCACAGCAGCAGTCCCTGGAGGCCCGGCGTGCGGAGCGGTAGTGCTGGCCTCCGGAGCACCACTCCCCGGGAGCAGTCTCAGCTACTCCTTCCTTACAATGTTTCGTGGCTCCCAAATCGGATCTACGTGCTGATTTCTTACGTAGTCCTAAAGCCTTATCCAAAGCACTTAGAGACAGAAATAAATGGCATGCAAAGAGGGAGGAAGTCAAATTATCCTGTTTGCAGATGCGACACACAGAACATCTAACAGTGTCACCAAAGACTACTGGCACTGATGGAGCCACTAACATTGCAGGTTACAAAAATCAACACAGAAGAATCAGCAGCATTTTCAGAATACGTAAATAATGTGATTGCTGAGAAACAAGCCATGAAAACCTTCCCATCTATGACACTATGAAATACCTAGCGATACCTAAGACCAAGGAAATGAACAATTGCTGCAAGAAAACTACCAAACACTCCCAAGAAAAACTGAAGACACAAGAAAATGAAAAGATCTCTCATGTTCATGGATCAGTAGAATTAATACCATTAAAATGTACACATTATCCAAAGCAACTTAAGATTTAATAAAGTTGTTTTCTTCAAAACAGCAATGATACACTATCCAAAACCAGAAAACAACAATTCTACAATTCACATGAAAGCACAAAAGACATCAAAAGCTACTATGATCTTGAACAACTAAAGCTGATACCAACACACATTGTAGGGCTACACTAACCAAAACAACAGGAAAACAGGCTAAAAATAGAGCATAGGACAGAAGGGAGAGAGGGATGGAGGGATGGAGAGAAAAAGAGAGAAAGAGAGAGAGAGAGAGAGAGAGAGAGAGAGAGAGCACAAGTCTTAGCCCAGCCTAGGCCACTTAGAGACACACAGAGACCCTGTTTCAAAATAAAACATAATGAAAGGGCTGGAGCTACAGCTTAGTCAGAAGGCTCAGACTTCAATCCCCAGTACCAGAAGAAGAAAAAACAGAACAGTGAGATCTACACACAGAATACTGCAGCCTGATTCCTCTTTCTCAGCCTGTACAGAAACCAACTCAGTATCGATCAAGTACCCAAGCCTCGAGTCTGCAGCTGCAACGCGACCAGAAGTGCAAACGTCTTCAAGATGTTGGGTACACAGCAGTGCGCAGCACCTGACCCCGAAGCACAGCGAACAGTGAGGGCCGATGAGCCAGGCTGCCCGTGCCTACAAGTCTTCTGGACAGCAGACGGAAACAGTCACCAGAGAAAGGGGACAGCGAACAGAAGGAAGAGCATTCCCTGAGCACCTGCAGACAAAGGATTAGTACTTCATCATGCAAAGAACTCGGGAACCTCAACAACAGTAAAACCAAGTAATCCAACTAAAGAACAGGCAGATGATCTGAACAGATACTTTAAAAAGAAGTGATACAAATGGCCAACACATCTATGAAAAATGTTCAATATCATCAGCTATCAAGGAAAAGAAATGGAAACTAAAGAGCCTCAACTATAGTTAGAACAGCTATTAATAAACAAAACGTACCAGCTTGGGATGTGGCTAGGTGGTGGAGCTCTTGTCTTGCAGGCAAAGGACCTGGGTTCGATCCCCAGCACCACAAAAACAGGGAAAGAAGCATAATAACAAATGCTGATGAAGATGGGGAGAAAAATGAACAGTTTCTTTCTCCCCCTCTTTCTTTTTTCTGTCTCTGCTGCTAGCAACTGAAGCAGGAAACTTGCACTGGGCTGTGTCCTCAGCACCCGCTCCCTTTGTATTTGTTCACTCTGACACACGTCTCACTAAGTTGTAAGTTGCTCTGGCTGAGCTTGAACTCATCTTTGCTTCCCCAAGTTCAGGGATTGCAGGCGAGCACCCCAGTGCCCTGCTGAGAAAGGAACTCTACTCTGAGTGGAAATGTAAGTCCCAGGGCCAGGGAGACGGCTCAGTAGAATAAACGCTTCCCTGGAAAGCACAAGGGCCTGAGCTCAAACCCTGGTTCNAAAAAAAAAAAAAAAAAAAAAAAAAAGAAAGAAAAAGAAAAAAAAATAGAAAAATTAAAAAAAAAAGAAAAAGAAATGTAAGTCCCTACAACTTTGTGGACAATAGCATGGAGGCTCCTCAAAACCCTAAAAGTACATCTGCCACGTGATCTGGTGGTCCCCTCCCCAGGCGGCCATCGAAGGGTGTGCACTCAGCACACCAGTGTCCCCTGCAGGTGTCATGTGTCGTAGCTCTGCCCACAGTGGCCGAGACAGGGCCTGGGCCTTGGCGCTCATCACAGAGGAGCGCACCGAGAAAGCGGGCGTAGCACATGGCGCAGCGTCTCTGGGCCATCCAGGTGGGGTCCTGCATGCTGCAGAATGCTCGGAACCAGAGGACATCAGGCTGAGAGAAGTAGGGCAGACAGAGGGACACGGACTGTGGGCTCTCTCCTGCACGGCGAAAGCCAGCACAAGACGAGCTGACACGATGCAGACAGTGATCCCCAGGGCGGAGCGGGGAGCGGGCCGAGCCAGCACTGGGCTTGCCCAGTGTGCTCTCTGCAGGTCCTGGAATACCTGCCTTCCACTGTGATGCACGAGTAACACACTATTAAACCTAAAATTTTAGATGCTGATTTCTCAGTCAGTCACGCTATTCATCCTTCTAATTATTAGTGATCATACTGTCATATTTAGAAATTTAAATGCAATCAGCAGCCCCCATCCTGTCACAGGAGGAGGGGACAAGTGCTGCTCCTCCCCTCTGCACAGCTTGTCTGTCTGTCCCTCTGGCTGAAGGACGCTTCCCTCTCCCACTGCCACCTTGCTAATGCCTCTATCCTCTGCTGAAAACACATGCGAAACCTACACGGAGCGAAGTGCACACTCCAAGTGCACAAGCAACAAGCTCTGGTGTGCACACAGCGCTCTGGGTGTGGCCCAGGACCGCGATGACTCCGCAGAGCCCTCTCGCCCTTTCTAGTCAGCCCCCGAGCCCACAGCCAACACCTCTTCTGACTGCCACCCCTGTACTAGCTTGGGCTATTCTGCAAATCCACGGAAGGGGAACTGTGTGCCACGCGCTCTTCTGTACCGAGCTTGAGTCCCCGGCGCAGGTGTGTCTCGCGTGGCCCGCCCATTCCTGGTGCTGCTAGGCAGCACTCCTGCAGGAGGACGCCACGCTCGTGGGTCCGTTCTCCTTCATGAACGCTATTATGACTCAAGCTGCTGTGGACATCCATGCATTGTATAAAGCTTTTCATCTCTTTTAGGTAAATCATTGTCACAGGGCAAGGGTACATTTAATGAAACCAAATTAAAATGGTTTCCTGTTGCTTTAAACCAAATAAATAAGGATGAATAAGAATGAAATAAAATTATTAACTTCAAGGATTCGCACTTTAGGAATCCAAACCTACTGGCTCATCCCTGGACAGGAAGTCTCTGCCCTTATAGGTCTAATACTGCAATTTAAGAGTCACCAAGAAATTCACTTCTTTGATGCCCCCAAGAAGTCGTCTTGATACAGGAAAGTCCTAGACTGATCTGGGCAATCGTGTCAGTAGTGCTTCAAAAATGCAGAGAATTGCATTCATAGTAGATTCTAAGTTTTAAAAATCGAGATAAGGAAAGATGCACAAAGAAGGTAATCTAAAAATAGGGAATAATGTAAAATAAAAGCAAACAGTCCCTCTGCTTTCTAGACGTAAGGCCCTGGGACCATCTCCTCTCCCCGCCCCTTCCCTCCTCTCCTGAGCTGCGCACAAAGGCTGAAGGATCACGGTTTCGATTTCGCTCTTTTGACTTTCACTTACAGACAGCAGTAAAGCGCTCTCTACACCAGTCAGCAATTGCGGGCGGACGCTGCTGAGGACAGGCACTGGGCCCGGAAAGGCCGAGGCCTACTCGAGAGCAGAGAGAGGGCCGGGAAGACCAAGCGCCCCAGAAGGCCAGGACGGGCTTGCAGAGCAGCCGGAGGGTGGGAAGGAGCACAGGAAACTCTCACCCACCCCACGAAAAAAATCATGGAGCACGATTTTAATCTAATGTTTCACAAGTTAATATGAACAGATTAAACAGCATTTTATTATAGAAAAAGAACTATTTGTTAGCAAAGTTATAAAAAGAATTCCTTAAATCTAGCTAAGTGAAATGTATCTAACTAGACTGTTGGCCAAAACCCGCGCTGCTAACATGAAAGCCCTGATTTGCTGCATGTGACTCTCAAGTCCAAAAACGTGCACTTGCAGTTGTTTGATCTTCAATTATACATTAAAAATGTAAAGATAAGTACCAAGGAAAGGGAATAAGCCATAGGCCAAAAATTGTCCAAATGCGCTTGACGGAGCGAGCCCAGGAGACCCGAAGGCCGTGGCGCCCGCACCTCCAGTGAGCAGTTTTCCCTTCAGGGCTGCATCGGGCCTACGCAGCAGTTTCTCCTGAGCGGAAACACGGTGGCACCAACGTCTCTGAATTCAGGTTTTATTATTTTCTTTATAGCTTTGCACTACGTACTTACAGGGCATGTAGCGAAAGGCAGGTGGCTCTGGCCCGTTATCATCCTTTTGCGTCCACAAAATAAGGAAAGTGACTTAAATGGGCCGTGGGGGCCTCTGGAGGCAGTGAGCCACGGTCTTGGTTAATCCCATTAACAGTGAAACTGAAACTGCTCCCAGCGGTGGGCCTGTGAAATATTTCTCCCCGGGTAACCAGCATTTCCAGGTTGACCTGTCACCAGGACAGTAACCACGCACCGGTGGCCATGGAGTGCTGCAAGAGGCCACCACAAGCCAGCACTGGTGGGGACACCTGTAATCTCAGCCTCTAGGAGGGAGAGGCAAGAGGTGGACAAGTGCAAAATGAGAGCGAACCTGTCCCCAAATTTACAAAGTACAAAGGGCTGGGGATGGAGCTCAGTGTGAAGACTCTGGCTCCTCCTGAGTCCTGCAGAAATAAAGGACGAAACAGGAGGAAAGGAAGTAAAGGCAGAAACAGGCAGCTGAGCAAGGAAGCTGGAGCTTACGTCCAACTGAGACACACAGCCAATATACGCTGCACACTGGATTCTGAAGATTTATAAAGATAATGTTGATTATAACAGCAATGATTTCTGTATTCCTTATATTCTATAACAATTCTAACAATTCTATAACAATTCTATTCCTTATATTCTATAACAACGATTTGTTTTCCTTATAAATTAGAATACTGCTTTATACTTGCTATGAACTACATTACTAAGCCAGGGGAGGTGGCACAAGCCTGTAATTCTAGCACTCTGAGGCTGGGGCAGGAGGACTGTGAGTTCTAGGACAGCATGGATTACACAGGGAGACCTTGTCTCCTAAACCAGAAAAGCGAGGGAGAGAAGGAAGAAGAAAAGAAGGGACTGTTAAAAATGATTTAACATTTTTCTTTTTATATTTTTATGCTGCTTTCTGAAAATTTTAAATGTACCCATACGGCACACTCTGTATTTCTACCAGAGTTTTGCTTTAGGTCCTTTAAAATGAAATGAAGTACCCAGTTGAACGGTTCTTAAAGTCGTAGACTCTGGCACCCTTTGAGTTCAGACCAAAACGCTGGTGGGCAGGCCCAGCGCCTTCTGAGACCGGCAGGAGGGAGGCCAATGTGCACAGCAGGCATGATTCTAGGCTGAGACTTTAGGCAGCAGAGATGACCGAGTTCTGAACGCTGAGCTACGAGAATATGTCTTGGAGTACGAGCCACAGAATAGAATGGATGGGGAATCAGGTGGCTGCCTTTCACAGGAAGCTCAGGAATCACTAGTGGAAGTGGTGGGACAGAAGTGGGACTCACAGAGCTTCAGGTGCTACCAGAGACGAGGGAGGCCGAGGCTGGGATGGAGCAGAGAGTGAGCGAGCGAGCGCTTGGTCGAAAACAACCCAAGTTTAATCAGGACTTTTTAGGCTCTAAAGTCAGGAAGACTTGACGGAATGAATTCCCTGCGAAAGTACTGAACAGTAATTATACTGGTATAGAAAATAATTTTGCTTAAGGAAATACATGAGGCATTTCAAAGTAGAAATTTCCTTCTTTATCAGCCAACTTTTAGCTAACTTCCACAGCTAAAAAGAAGGAAGCCAATAATGGCATTTTGTTTTTTAAACACACATAACTGAAACAGGTATTTGTTACATTGCTAGTAGATATTCCTATTTTGGAAGATAATCTCATATTCAATTGCACATAATTATCTGAAGGGTCTTAGAAGGAAAGCCACACCATTTTAAAAACATTAATTATGTAATATCTGTTTAAAAATTATTACAGCTTATGATATTTGATTCCAAAATACATAAAATGCCTCATTAATAGAACTTCATTTTTTTTCCTTAGAAATTGTTTTATTTTTCATCAGCCTCATTCCCACTTTGCTGAAGCGTCAGCAGAACGGCTCAAGACCACTCGGTGGTGGTTCCTGCCCACTCAGTGGCCTGCACGGTGGGGGCTGCACACCAATCTTCAGTGGCCAGCTGAGCACTCCAGTCTTCAGTAGGAAACTGCTGAATGGGCACAGCGGGCACCTGCATGCCCTTGGACCAGTCTGCAACCTCAGGCTGAGCAGCAGTGAACTCC
>NDGN011358031.1:0-10224 GCA_002564285.1 Tympanoctomys barrerae | reverse complement strand
GCCCAGGGAGATAGTTCAGTAGAATAAGTGTTTGCCTGAGTTCAATCCCCGGTTCCACCAAAATAAAACAAAACAAAGCAAAACAAGAAGAAGCCACTGCTCTGACTCATTCTTGTATTTTCAAGCACACACTTGAATCTTCAAGGATCCCATGACTTTATGTTGGATCCACCTCTCTTTTTCTATCTTTGTAAATTCACCATTCAGGTGGAGATGGCTCCTTGCTTCTCCTTGGGACTCCGCACAGCATTTCAACTTTATGAATTTCCGTTTATGACCGCATAAGCTGAACAGACTCAGCATACTCCAAATGGAATTTGTTATGCTTCCTCAAACATAATTCATGTCTCAGTTCCCAGTATAAGTAGGGCTCTGATGGAATTGCTCACTTCAGCTAGAAATTCTGGCCTTCCACTGAGTTTGAGCTCAATCTCCACTCCCAGACACCTTTCCTCTCTGTTCACAGTATGCAGATGATTACCATTTAATCTGAATACACTGAGAAAGAGCCATAACCACATTCCCATTCTTAAAAATTCCTCAGTGTAGAAAATTGTGGAAAGTGATTAAGTAAATAACATTCTAGTGATTTGCTTCACGCAATGCATTCAGTTTAGCCGCAGCTGATCTAATCAGGATCAAGATCTTACTCAGCTTCAGGCAAGTTATTTGAGGGAAGGGTTTTCCTAATATAATTGATTTTTCAAATGATACTTAAAGCCATAACATGCACATATTTAAGGTGTACTCTAAGATCCTTTGTTGCACACATCCCCTGTGTAATTTTAAGATCACATTAAGCATACCTATTTACTCCAACACTTATCATTCTTTTATGATGAAATGACTCAAACTTATTGCTTCTGGTCTTCTGAAATGCAAGTTACATTATTGGTCTCTATGCTCACCCTACTGTGACGTGATGCAGGAGAACTTCTTTTCGTTCTCTAAAGTAACTTAGTGTATTGATCAGCTCTTCCTGTTCCTCTGGCTCATGTCCCCCTCTTTTGCAACTGAATTACACTTAATTCACTCTGAATTACATTTTCAGACTTTAATATTTTCTTTTTGTTATTTTGAGATAAATTGTGTCTAAATTACTAAATTGACATGCTAATGCTTGTATTTGTATCCTTTTCTCTCCAGCTCCCAGAGTGCTGAGTTATATTCTTAACTCCTCAGTTTCCTCTTAAGAAAATCTCCTCCTTCACGTTAAAACACTCTTGCTATGTGAAAACTATTAATACAATTATATTTCTTTATCAGAAAAATGGAAGTGAAATACACAAAATGCTGGGCCAGTTAATCTTACTTCTCAACTTGACTGAATTCAGAGATGCTCAGGAGATTAGGGAAACACACTCCAGGATAGGACGTGTCTGTATTGCTCCCTGATGCCTTTCTCTCTGGTACTGTTTTCTCTTCTGGGTCCCCACTGCTACCCATGTAGCAAGCAGATTCGCTTCAGCACACCACTCTAGCATGATGCCACAATTTAGAACCCACTAGTCACAGAGTCAGTCCCCAAAGCTATTGGCAAACACAAGCCATCTCCCACAGACATGGTGCTACCCATCTGGAATTCCAGAATGCTGGGACACTGAGACAGTAGTGGCACAGGTTGGAGCACAGTCTAGGCAAGGTAGTGACTTAGTGAGCACTTGACTCAAAATAAAGATCAAAAAGGCTAAGTATGTAGCTCATTGTAAAGTCCCTATGTTCAATCTGCTTTGCCACCAAAAGAGGAAAAAGCAGAGCACGTAACCCTGCTTTGTAGGCTCTCTCTCATGTGAGTCTTTGGTGTAGTATTAAGTGAACTGAGTTTTAATAAGTAGAATTCTAGATTTTACTAGGAAACCATATTTATAAAATACATTTTTTTCAGGCTTATCAACATAAATAGCATAGTCAGAGAAAGAATATTAAACAAGTAGCTGCCATAAAATTAGCTTTAAAAAACACAATCAATTGAATGAATAAAGGTGTGGTATTTTTATACAATGACTATTACTCAGCTCTGAAACAAAAACAAGCTCGAGGCTGTTATAGGTAAAAGAATACAGCTAGGGACAATACACATAAGTGAAATAAGTCGGACCCACATGTTTAAACATCATGTAGCCTACCTAGTGTAAGAACCCGAAAGAGTAAATAAAATCTGAAAGCTACAATAGATATTCTGAGAGGGAAAGAAACTGTGCAAAGGAAAGGAACAAATGGGGTGAGGGAAAAAAGAAAAGAAAGAAGAGAAAAAGATAGCTTGGATACTTGTACTATGGATTTCTGCTGGTCTATTGGAAAGAGCAGTTAATACTTAATTTTCTCTCTTCCTCTTAATCTTTTTGACCAGCTTTGCATTCTGATATCTGGTAATTTGAACAACTAAATTAGAAGACAACAATATGCAATATAACAATGATTACTGAATTTTACCATTGTTTAGTGAAATTCTGTATTGCTTCTAAATTTTTTACTATTTTTATTCTCTCTAAAAATATATTAAAATGATCAAGTGAATTTGGGGCCACCTGTGGTGGGAAATTACACTACCTAGAATGGAGGGAAAATATTCCTTCTGCTTACTTCACATAGTAATGTAATCGCAAAAATTATATTGTTATTGCATGAGTATAAGTTTTCTTTAATTACATAAATTCTATGTTATGCAATTTACATGAAATATTTTGTCATTAAGCCTTCCAATTTTAAATATGAAGAAAAACATTGCTATTTTCTTTCTTTTTTCTTTTTCTTTCTTTCTTTTTTTATTTTTCTTTCCTTTTCTTTTCTTTCTTTCTTTTTTTTTTTCTTTTGTATTTTTAGGGAAGGGTCTACAAGATGTTCAAGGTCTCACTACCAGATTGGACTCATACTGATTCAGCTGTTTACAGTCTCCCAAGAGCTGGGATTACAAGAGCTCCCTACCACACCTAGTCTCAATTCCCATCTCAGCAGGCCCTGGGGGTGGAAGAGCAGAGCAGGCCCAGGGATGGAAACCCTAGCCCCTGTGCCTGCTTGTAACCGCTCTAAACTGCTGACCTATTTGGCCTGCCCAGCAAGCATTTCATTTCAAACAATAAAGACTAATTTATGTGAAAGAACTTTTATGGCAACTTACTAACTTTCATATTCTCTAAGATAATAGGAATTGTGACTTCACTGTTGATAGTAATAGAATCAAAGCTTTATGATTGCTTCCACTTCTCTGACACATTCAATATATTTTAGCAATCCAGTAGTGCTTCTGTACCTTTCATTCTCAATTCATTATTGTGAACTTTTACTTCCCTGGAATCTAATCCAGGGCACCAGTGAGAAAGTTGACTAATTAGAATTCAATCAAAAATAGTTTTTAGACAGCTTTCCTTGAGGAAATTGGAAAAAAGTCCAGGTTAAGAAATCATACTCCAGCAGAAGACCCGCTTGCCTTTTGCTATAGATGCTTAAGAATTTAAGATTACAGAGGCAATTCACCTTTCATGACACACCTCCAGCCAAATATTTTTAATAGCATTGTATGGGAAGCATGCCATTTCATTAATGAAATCAGTGAGGCAGAAATTCCTGAAAGCTCTACTACACTTAAATAGCAATGTCATCATATTACAAGGTATCCATTCTTCAATTTGGTTTCCATGGAATGTAATGACGACTTTGAAATAAGACAGCAAAACATTACAGTAATTGAGTGCCAGAAGTTATACAACTGGGCTTGAGACATTAAGGAAAATTTTGTGCCTCACGTCATTTATTGATATTATTGGGAACAACTTATATTTGGCATCCCTCCAGCTCAAGAGAAACATGCTACTTAGAAACAATAAAACCAAGAAATGATCACAGCATGACTTGTATTTTTGTATGTTTGTATTTTACTTCAAATCACATTAGTCTAAAATTTGAAAGATGAAATGCTCCATAAGGAAGCTATTGATATGGTAATTAAGAAATATGGCGGCTGTTAGAGAAGACGACAAGTCCTTCTCTCAGAGTAATAGCTAAAATTTTCCCCAAGACACAACGTTAACTTCTACAAGGGGAAGCCAGACTGCTGCCCCTTCATTTCGCAGTATTAGGTGGTCTTGAGAATAAAATTAGAAATAGAGATTGAGCAAGTGTTCAGTAAGGCAGCATTATCTGTTTATTTGAGAAGTGGTGCAGGAAAGAGGAGTGCAGAAACACTGGTTCCCTAATACATAAGTCTCCTGCAAACGTCTTAAAAACATCAGGCCTATGAGAGTGCGGATACACCCATCAGCCTCTGCGACTTGCCTTCCAGGAGCTGTGGGCTGAACTGCAGACCTTTCTCCTCCATGAGGAGAGCTAGTGGTGAGTTAAGGGTAGAGTGAACAAGAACAGGAAATTATTGGACATTTACACCTTATTCGTGTAGCATCTCATTTGGTTATTTAAATCCATGCATTTCATAAATTTCTCAGTTATAAAAGAGAAATGAGATTATTTATAAAGTATTTAGAGACACAGAAGAGGAAATAAAAGGATTCCTTAAGTATGCAATATTGTATTCATTGTGATTTAATGCAAATCAAAGTCTTTTTTATCAAACATAGAACCGGTGATGTCAACTGTATAAAGGAAGGCATAGGAAATATGTAATTATTTTAAAAAGGGAAGCAAATTCAGAATAATATATAAATATTTTATTTTTATTCCAAGGACTCTGAAACTTATTTGATTTTTAGAAAACTACTTCTGAGAAGGTTGTCCAGAAAATCCCTACATTAATTTTTTCCATTGTCAGTTATAGTTGAGTTCCCATGAAATACAATTATCCACCAAAGACAAGCTTCCAAGAGGTTGCAGAGCTGCGAAGACACTTGAGGTTTTATGGCCCATGAAACCACCATCGTATACATTCTCCTCTTCTGGCATCATCCGTGTTCACGAGCACGAGGAACCTGTTGATGAAGTGCAACTCATCTTCCTTAAAACAAGCATGTCAGCCTTGGAAAAACAGCAATAAGCAGATGTGTGGTCTATATTGTTCGATGCTTCTTGAAATTAGTATAGCTCCAATTTATTGGCATGGGAATACTTTAATTGGACGTTTTCCCTCTCTTGTGAGTTCACAGAAATTTAAATATATTCTAACAATTTCTCCAAATAACTGTAGGAAAAGTATTCTAACACCTTCTCCAAAGACTTATAGGATACCTGTGGTCATAAGTGCTACTTGGAAAATAGTCATTGGATTATTCTTCTGAAAATAGAATTAAGAATGAGAAAAACTTGACTGGACTAAGCTATATTATTTATGAAGACACATAGAGGCTAAAGGTTAGATGCTTGATCTTGGTTTAAGGGCATGTAATTTAGAAACACACAAAAACTGTAGATTTGGGGCTGGGGAGATAGCTTGGCAGTCTAAGCACCTGCCTGGCAAGTGCAAGTACCGGGGTTCAGGGTACCACATGCCTTGCCAACCCCAGTACCTGGGTGTGCAGGGCTGGCCAAAGAAACCACATGTGATGGTGCAGGCCTGTAACTTCAGAGCTGGGGAGGCTGAGACAGGAGGGTCACTATGAGCCTAGCTGTGTAATGAGCCCCTGCATCAAGTAAATAAATAAATAAATAGATAAATAAATAACTGTACATGTGACTATTTTGTTTTGCATTTATATTTTATGCACATTCATATGTTAATTCAACATCTTAGAACTGAGCATTTCTGGCAGCTAATTTTCTGAATCTCCCTATTCCCTAGGGTTTATGACATCAGCAAGAAAACAGCAAGCATTCAAAAAGCATTGACTAATGGACTTGAAGTCACTAGAATATCCAAATTATCTTGAACTCTCAAACTGAACGATGTACATATTACCTACTTGAGCAGCTGAATACCAGAGAGGACTTTTACATTCCAGTGTCTCACAGGTACTGCAACTGAAGGAACAGACATTCATTACGTAAATGAATGTCTCCAAAGCATTGAATGTCCTTTTGCATATATGAAACGGAAAGACTAGACCTTTAACTTAAAGGAAATATAAGCCTTTATTGGACCAACTTGTTTCAAAAAACAATGATGCTTATGAAACATTTCTATTTCTAAAGTTACTATTTCTTCTATACACAATTGTCTATCATTTTGTTAAACAAAAACTTGTGGTAAAAATACAACCATGCCCGTATCCTAAACTATAAAGATACGAACAAGATGGAGTAACTTTAAAATATGATTTCATTTTGCCAGTGTTTTCATTACAAATATTTTTAAATTTAAAAACCCAGGTAAACACAGTAAGAAACGGTTTCATGAACTATGAAGGAGTCCCACGTTGCGATCTGGAACTTTGTGTGGTTATTTAAACTAGAGTTCCAAGCATTTTTTGCAGAGGGCTTGAACTTTCATACCCCACAGTCAAGGAGGCGGAGCTGGAGGCGCCAGCTCTGCCCTCAATTGCCATTTCTGAAATTCTCCGTAAGCTGAGCTGACTTTAGGCTGAGCCACGGACTCCCCAGTATTTTTCCGAAACTTACACGGCCTGGGATCTAGCTCAGTGGTCTACAGTGCCTGCTCAGGCAAGATTAGTCCAGCACAGGGACTTGTTCGGTCCCACAAACCACGTGCCGCGCCAGCCCCGCCCCCAGGGCCGGCTGAGGCAGACACACACACACACACACACACACACACACACTCACTCACACACACTCACTCACTCACACACACTCACTGCTCCCCACAACACAGGCCATAGTTATGTATGTTAATTTTGGCAATCTAAGGGTAGAAAAATTGTATCTCGTGGCTTCTTGTATTTTTTCACTTAGGGGTGGTAATTAAAATTTCTGCCATTAATTTGCAAAAAAAAAATATATATATATATATATATTCTTAAAGCCAAACAAAGCAAAGAATGTCACAATTTGGGGGCATTGTTTGGTTTTCTGTGGTCTGGGGACTGAACCCAAGAGATGCTCTCATAGAGGGAACTACACCTCCATATCTTCTTAATTTTATTTTTATTTTGAGGAAATATCTCACTAAATTACCTAGACTAGCCTCAAACTTCTGATCCTTCTGCCTCTGCTATCTGAGTACCTGAAATTATAGGCATGTACCATCATGTCTGTTAAATTTTATTTATAATGTATTCAATTTCTTACTTGAAAGCAAATGATTTTAATGCATTTTTAAAAGTATTTGCAGCTCTGACTCATAGTGATCCTCCTGTCTCAGTCTCTTCAGCACTGGGATTACAGCCAGGTGCCACCATACCTGGATTCTGTGGCCTGCTCAGTGCACACAGGGGCAGGGCTGGCATGGCATGTGGTGCCGGGGATTGAACCCAGTCCTTGTGCTTACCTAAACATGTGCTTAGTCTGCTGAGCTATCTCACCAGCCCCTTTATTGCAATATTAAGGAATGAGTCAAAGATATTAAAAATGCATAAAAGATTGAGTACATTATTTGAACTATTACTAATCACCTCAAAATTATAAATCTATTAAATTCATTGACAGTAATATAGTACGATGAGAAAGTAGCCACATTCTTCCTAAAGCTGCCTTTAAGATAGTTGTGGGAGGCTGGTACTTAGCAATCACAGTGTAGAGCAAACTAAAACAAATTGTATTTTCATCTTTTTTATGCAGCCTAATCAATAATGCTCTTCCAAAAACAACAGTGTGTTACAGCAAATTTGTGTGTTGTAGCCTCCAGGCTTTCACTCATTCTAGCCCAGCATGTTTCCAAGATAAGAAAAACAGAGATTTCCATGGCCCATCAAAGAAAGAGCCAAAACTTCTGGACTATAAAACTCATGCTCAATCTTTGCATTTGGATGTTTCATTATTCACTTTTCATGAAGGTATCTGGTGGCATCTTCTTAGTTCTCTGTTCTTTTGACCATTTGTTGAGATGGTTTCAAGCACTATAGTCTGCTTTGGTTCAGTTATGGTTCTCTGGATAAAGTCCCGAACATTGCTTCACTGCCTTATGTGCATTTGGGGCTTAGAATGATAGAAAGACAAGAGTTATATTCTGAGAGTTCGTCTTATTTTTATTAGGAGTACAGTTCTTTTCTAGGAGAAGGATTCCTATGAAATCAGCATGAATAGATATGATGTACAGTTCATGAAAGATCCTTTACCAAGTTTGGTGCAGTGTGTCTGATGGCTGAAGAACACATTTTGCCAGAGAATGTCCTTTCATGATTTTTTTTTTTCATTTTAGGGAAGGGTCTACAGGGTGTCCAGGCTCTCACTACTAGATTGGTCTCATACTGATCCGCCTGTTTACAGCCTCCCAAGAGCTGGGATTATGGGCTCATGAATCTTTAATTCTTCAGTATAAATGAAAGACCCACATCATTGAGAAGTTTCTGAAATTAAAATTATTTCATCTGCACAAGGCATTGTTAAAATATTCAACAATATATTCTACTATTATAATGCACAATTTGATATGTGCATAAATAGGACTTCGCATGTGGTTTTGTAACTTTTTTTTTTAACTAGGAAAAACTCAGCTGCGTGTGCTGTCCTTGAAAAGCTGTGCTGCTCAGCAGTAGACAGCAGGCAGATCTGGGCACCAGGGCTCCCAGAGGCAAGCCCATCCCCAGTGGATGACAAAGAGGCAGATGAAGAAAAAGGAATGAACAGACAGAGTCCAGGGCTGTGTCTGGGACAGTGACTGCAGGCCAGAGACGGGACCAATGCCTTGTGTGTAAGTTAAGTGATACAAGAGAAAAATGTGGTGAACATTTATGTTTTAAAAATATTTATTACATGTACTGACCTATCACCATTACCACTGCTAAAAATACTAGCCTTCACCTGGAGTACACTTATCCTGCCGTTCCTGTTACTTCCCAAAGAGACATCTTTTTCTGTCTCTTTAGTTCGAGAGTGGCTGCCTCTATGTTCTGAGTTCATTGAAAAACATTTATTTATCAAAGTCATTTAGACTTCAGAGAAGAGCCAAACATCTCATGGAGCCAGAATCCAGTGCGCAAGGTGGACGAGGAGCCCAGAAGGGTTTCAGGAGCTGCCTTTCCTCTGGAAGGTTCATGGCAGCACTCACCATAACTTTTTAATCACACTGCTTAAAGATGTTCACTGAAGAGAAGCTCTAGAACTACTTCAAAAAATATCAAGAATGATTGTTTGAAGCAAAGGGGAATATTTAGAGGGAGATTAATGGCAAGAATAATAAAATTTTTAAATTTAAACATTCACCCTATATTTTTATCACCCCTCTGCGTATGTTTAAGCCAGAAGAAGAAAAGTCTTGGATTTTCAAGCTTAAACAACCAGGAGTTTTTCAAAAACACAGGAACGAGGGTACATTTGGGGGAATGGCTATCAATCCAAACAATGAAATGAGGCTATCATTAAAATATTAACATGCTGAGCTATAAAAGGCTCAAGTCAGCAACTTCTGACATTGCCAGTCTTACAGAAAATCCACTACTATTATAGATTACTAGACTATATTGGGTTATTTTGCTGAATTCATGCACTTATAATATTTAAATGACAATGGAATACCATTCTCTGACAAAACTAAACAAAAAAAGGCATCCAAACGAACAACCATTTTGTATCTGTATATTCAAAATAGTAGATATACAGCTACATTCTCTTAATTCAATGAATAGAGAGATTTGTTCTAATAATGTTTGTGGACAGGATATCATGTCTGCATCTTGTACAATGAATAACCACTAAGATAACAATATGCAATGTATAAATTATTGAAACTCTTCTATTAATCAGATTTGAAACTGTCTTATTGCTATTTTTTTCTTAATATAATTATTGAAAAATAAATAAATTAAATTAAATACAACATGACATCCAGAGGGACAAAGTTCCTTAGGGACAAAATAAGATGCAGATTTCTAGAAGCTTTAGTTAAAAGGAGGGGGTGTAGGGAATTGTTATTTAATGGTTTAAAACTTTGGTTTTGGAAGATGAAAAAGATCTAGAGATCTGTTGTACCACAGGAAAAATATATTAAACATCACTACAATAACAACTGTTTACAGTGGCAAATTTCATATTATGTGTACTCTAAAATTATGTGTATTTTAAAAGTTAAAATTAAGAAGCCAGTTATGGTGAAACACTGCTGCACTCTTTGTGCTCAGGGACACTGACAGGAAAGGATTTCAAACTCAATCCAATCTGAGCAGTTCATCCACTTAAGGTGATCTCGTTTCAAAAGTTAAAAAAGAAGAAGAAGAAGGAAAAAAAAAA
>NDGN011358028.1:0-18309 GCA_002564285.1 Tympanoctomys barrerae | reverse complement strand
GAAGAAGAAGAAGAAGAAGAAGAAGAAGAAGAAGAAGAAGAAGAAGAAGAAGAAGAATCAAACCATTACTATGCAGTGGGTATTGTTTTAGGCTCTGGAGATACAAAAGTAGTGATTTTTAAAAGATAAAAAAAGTAAAAATAAAAACCCTTTGGTCTCATGGAGATTTCTTTACAGGGTCGGGGAGACAGATAATACAAATTAAGTATTAGATGGTAACATCAGGTTATTAAAATGCATGTAAGTGTATGTGTGTCAAAGAGGATATGCAGGAGTATGTGAATATGAGGGACAATGTGTGGTGGAGGCTTGAGGCAGGGGTATCATACAAGTCCTCTCTAGCATGGTGTGCTAGAGCACAGAAAGAAAGACAGGGAGAGACACCCCAGGAACAACTGGGGGAAGGACTGTGTAGTTAGAGGAAGTTGCAAGCACAAACTGGGGCAGTGTTGGCACGCAGACAGCCGGCAGGGGTGGCACAGATGGAAATGGGAGCGAGTGGTATGCGACAAGGTCAGAGCGTTTCGTGAGGACAGACCGGCCAAGTTTTCTAGGCCAGTCAGGACTTTCAATCTTCATTTGTAGTGGAAAGCCCATAGTTGGGCTTGGAAAATATATGTAAAGATTCAGCTTGAGTTTCCATGTACAGAATAGATGATGTTCTTAAATTAGTTATATTTAACAAGAACTGTAATATTTTCTCATTTTTACTAAAGTCCTGAAAAAATAGCAGAGGAACTGGGAAACAATGATCCTGAAATGTAATCACCACCCAATTAGTTTATTTTGAACCTTTTACTTGGTGTTATTTTCTTTTATTACTCTTACATACACATTTTTTACCATTTTTTAATTGAACGCAGCACTTATACATAGTTACAAGATACCTTGAGACATTTCAATGCCATATAGGTTTAGAATGATCAGGTCTGGGTAGTGAATCTGTCACCTCAGACATTTGCCACTTCCCTGTGCTGGGAACATTCAGGATCCTATCTACTAACAGTTTTGAAATATTCAGTTAATTATTGTCACCATAGTTACCCTACTGTACTGTAGAGCACTGTACCTTTTTACTTTTTTTTTAAATTTTCGTATGAAACACTTCAACATCTCTTCTTTGCAACTCAAAAGAGGCTATAAACCAAAATACAGGATTACAGAGGTCCCCTAGGCTTGGTCCCTTGTATCTCAGTTGGATAATGATACTGTCTAGCCGCTGAAATCCTGGGAAAGTCAGGAAGGTGCAGCCAGTGTTTGGGAGGTTTTGCTCAGGCCCACAAACTGTGTTTCAGCCTTGCTCTACCACTCTGACCCCGGTAATAACATTGGCTCACCAGACAACACTGAGCAAATTAGTCACGCTGTATATGATTCAGCCTCCTTGCTTGCATAATGGAGATAGCAGATTTGCCTTGTGGCTCCTTGTGAGGGTTTTGTTAGATAATACTCAAACGTATTTGGCAGACCTTCACACATACTAAGTATTTAATAAGTGGTAGGGGCAGGCCAGGGAGATAGCTCAAGGGTCTAAGCACCTGTCTGGCAAGGACAAGGACCAGGGTTCAGGTACCACATGCTGTGCTGGCCACTGAACCTGGATGTGGTGGTACACACCTATAATCCCGGCATTAGGGAGGCTGAGACAAGAGAATCACTATGAGTCTGAGCTGTGTAGCAAAACCCGGTATCAAATATATAAATAAATCTTAAAAAAAAAAAAGTGCTGACTGCTTTTCTTACTGTTGGTAGAACAATAATTTAAAATAATGCTGTAGGATCTCAATTCTAGACTATACATATGATTTCTTAATTCTTTAATGTTGATGTTATTGGAATGCTGTAAGACGTGTGTGTGTGTGTGTGTGTGTGTGTGTGTGTGTTGGCAACAGGGTCTTGCTATGCAGTTGAGGCTGGTCTTGAGCTCACTTTATAACCCAGGCTGGTCTTGAACTTGCAACAATCCTCCTGTCTCAGTCTCCTGAGTGCTAGGATTACAGGCATGGGCCACTATGCCTGGCTTTCTAAGACCATTTTAATACAAGCTGGATGCTTAATTTGGAGATAACAAATACTTTGTGTTAGCAACCACAAGTAGCCTTAGTCAACTGCTAGGTGTGAGAAAGGGCTCTTGCATACATCAAAAAGTGTACATGAAAATAAACTGGTTGAATGTAAAGTATACCATTTATTTAACTTCTAGTTGACATTGCAGGGAAATATGGGCCAATAAAAACAACTGGTCTATATCAATATATTCAATCATGAAGCTGAGGTGTTTGGTAACATGCTCCATATGTGTGAAGTCATTGTGCTGTTTATATAAACAAAGAGACACTGTGTGTGCAGTTTTTGTGTTTTCTGTCAACAACATAGAGCTCGCTCCATCAAAATGAGTGAATAGTTTCCTCATTCAGTCCCACACAGTGAGGACAGCACAGATCCTCTTCTCACTTATCATTGCTTCCTAGAGTTCAGTTCCCAGAAACGGCTGAAGCTATAGAACCACATTTCTCCTCGCAGGCACATATAGCACTGCGACATGATTTTACCCAACACTGGAGTCACTGAATGCAGAAAACAACGGCAAAAGGGGTGGCGCGAAGGGCCTTCAGGTGGCCTTTCTATCCAAAGCACCAAAGAACTGGAAAACATTGGGCCATCGCAGGTGAGCCAGGGCACAGGCATACAGGCACTTCTGTGTGTTGCTTGGTCCTGTTCCTTGCCAGGTGAGCAGGGCCAGGAGGCAGCCCCAGTAGTGCAGCTGACTGGGAGCAGTCTCTGCCACCTGTGATGGAGATGGTGCTAAATTCAGCCTCTGAGCATGAGGTGCACTCAGCATGAACACAATGCCAGGCATGGCAAAAGCAGGCTTAGGAAGCAGGGCAGAGCTTCTGAGCCCTCAGCCCCTCCGCTGGCTGTGACACTCTCATCAAAGGAAGTGGGGATGAGAATGCCTGGTGCATTCGGGGTGCATCTCTGCAGCTCTGACGTCCTCTCTAATAACCTCCTGCAAAAATTATTCTGGCCTTTTTTAAAAGAAGGATTTTTTTGGTTTGTTTTCCATGCAAAGTTGTAGGGGAAATTAGAGGGGGGCAGAGGGACATTGTTACATTTTTTTCCAAGAAGGTTAAATGTTAAACCAAAGGGGGGGAGGGGCGTATGATCTACATGCAATGAAAACAGTTGCCCTTAAAATATAAATCTTTTATTTTTATGATTTCTTCTCCCATTGGTTATCTTTAGATATAAAACATTTCTTCTGATCTTTTCCCTGATTTTTGATGACATTCAAAAATGTGCTATGAATCTTTTTATAAGATAGTCTAAAAGCAAACCTAACGCATATATCATTCTGGAGTAATTTCTATAAATCCACTTTGTTGTTCTATGTAGAAATTTAATCTAGTGAAGTTGGTAATGTAATATCTATTTCATGAGTCCATTTCTTTTTTTTTCGTTATGTTTTGCAGACGTCTAGGATTAATAATTTCAGAAATTCTTTAAATATTTATTGAATTTAGCTGTTTATTCAGTGGAGCTAATGGATTTGGGGTAACCTAAACAGGGCTTCCCACAGTCTTCATGGGAGTCTCCTGGTTACATGGCCAAAGCTAAGAATCTATTAAACATAACTAACATTACCTACCTATTACAAATCCAGACTTACTAAGCACTGCCTTATGTCTTTGGACTATCTTAGTACTTTGTTTTGTAATTTTTATACTATAAGTTATTCTAAGTAAGTTTGATATCTCCACTGCAATTATATAAAACACTTGTGCCACTGAAAATTGTATTAACCATTCTTGAATTCATTCTTAGTTTGAATGTCAAGATCAGATTTTAAAATACTGTAATTCAATATCTTACCTAACTTCCTAATATTTTATTTTTTCCCTATTACTCTAAATACATATACACATATATGCACAAAAACATCACCCTTTCTTTTGCCTTTAACTCACTTTTCCCAGAAGGGATGACTCTCTCATCCAAGGACATGTACTACTTAAGAATCTCTGCTAGAATTTAAGCAACAATTCAGTGTCTCAGACCCTGCAATAGCTTCTATTTTATTTCACAGTTTATTCCAACAGCTGATGAACAGCTGTCCAAAGGACCCCCAACCCTGCACAAGTCTCCTCCTAGTGCCAAGGAGATCAGTTTGATAAACAGCTTTGAAGAGAGAAACATGTGTCTCCACCCTACCTCTCGCTCTTCCTTTCAGGCCTGGCCTTCTTCACAGCCTGCAGTGTTCTCATTGCCCACTGCTGCCCTCACCTTCCCACAGTGAAATGGTTCCAAGCCTACACAGGCATCTGCTTGCCACAGGACTAGGATCAGTCCTGCCTCCTTTCATAACTAAAGATTTCATTGTTTTATGCCCCCTTTACTTATATATTCACTACTCAATAAATATAGGACAGGGGCTGGGGAGATGGCTCAGGGGAATAAGCACTTCCCTGGCAAGTGCAAGGGCCTGAGTTCAATCCCTGTGTTCTGCCAAAAAAATAAATAAATAAAAATAAATAAATAAATAAATAAATAAATAAAGGATAGTAAACAATAAAGGGGTAATGGATTATCCCACCTAAGCAGCAATTCCAATATAACAAAAGTTGTTTTCTATCATTCTGTTTCCTCTTACTGCACTCACCTCCCTTATGCCCATACTTATTAGCTCAACACTTTTGACTACTCTAATTGCTTCTTTTCTTTTTTCTTTTCTTAGTGCCATTTATAAAACTTGTACTCATCTTTCAGCATTGCTATAAACAATTTCATGACCCTTCCATGAACAGAATAATTACTTCTATCTCTGTACTCTGGAAGACCACACTGAATGCTACCTCTGAATGCTTGCCCACACTGCTTTGTAATACAGTTTTTTAGTCTTTTTTCTTGAGACAGAACTTATTCCTTAGGCACTCATGTGCCTCCCATACTGCCTAGCTGAGTGCTTTATATGTAATGAGTACTCATTGAATATCAATGGAATGACTATAAGAGACCAAACAAAGTACGGAGATGATTATGTCGGAGTGAGTCTTCTAGCCCTACAGTTAGGAACCAAATCTTATCTGTCATTAAATCTGCACAGCACTAGTGTTGACTATAATGTATGAGTTGGCATGCAGCACAACATCGGCATGCTTCTTCTGTTTCTTTCATCATGAGATGGAGAAGAACACAGGTACATAGATTCGCTGTTATCTGGGACTCTATGATTTAGGAGTTGGCTCTCTGCACTGTTTTAATAAAGCAAAATTTTCAGCCTTGAGCCAGAAACTTCATCTGTAGAATGTAGATAATAAAGCAGCTCCCATAGGAATGGATTATTTAGCAGCAGACACAACATAGGCACTCAATAAATAGATGTTTTCACTGTATTGCGTCACCTCCTAACAGTCTTCAGGCAGTAATGACATTGTCTATACATATGATACTTCTTAGACAAAGTGCTGCTGAAGTGTAAAATATTTTGTCATAGCATACGTTCTTATTCATTGAATCTGTCAGGCTCTTACTTTGACTTAAGTGGGGATGATTAATCCTCTTTTACTCTCCCTTTCAGAAACACTCGCGAACAGACCCAAGAATGGAGAGAATGCCCCGATTATGTCTCTGCTGGAGAAAATAGCTGTTACTTCAACTCATCATATACCTCCATTTGGACGCCCTACTGTGTCAAGCTAACTAGTAATGGTGGTATGGTGGACCAGAAGTGTTTTTCTGTTGAGCAAATAGGTAAATCACAGGTTTGTTTCATTTGACATAGTTTTAGACAATGTGAGTCAATGCAGTTTTCAAGTATAATAAAGTAGAAAAATTTCTGTATAGTTTTTTTTTTAGGTACATGGAGTCTGTTTTACAGGAGATAGGATCATCGGGTAAACAAATGGAAAGAGCAGGAAGAAGTCAAATTGACTCCAGCATTTAAAAATTTGGCAATAAATGTCATGAAGAAAAGTGTCATGAAGAAGAGTGGAAGTGTTTTCCTTTAGAAGTCTTCAAAACTGGATTACAAGGGCCAGCCAGATAGTTCAGTGGACTAAAGTGCCTGCTTAGGCAGACGCAGGGACTGAGGTTCAATTCCTGGCCTGCAGTACCCACCCTCCCAGACAGCAATTGAGACTGGACCTGATGGCACAGGCCTATAATCCCAGCACTTGGGAGGCCGAGAACAGGAGGATCACCACAATTCTGATCTGTGTAGTGTGACCCTATAGATCCTGTACTAAATACATAAGGAAAAAAATTGGTGCAGTTTTGTGTACCAGTACTAGGGGAAAATTCAGTGTACTCTTAAGATCACTTTTTTCTCAATTATTTTACACAATTTTATTTCAGATTTTATGGAATATATTGTTTATATAATCAAAGCCAAGACTCTCTTTATCACAAAGCATAGTAATTCTAAAATTTTACATTTACAAAACAACTACAGCCGAAGAACATATCATAAGATCTCAAAACAAACACTGACAATAATCAGCTCAATGAGCTAAGTCAAATAGCCTACACAGCTGTCCTTTTACCCACCATGTAGACTCAAGGGAAAAACAAAGCAAAACAAATAACTAAAATTAGAATGGCCATGTTTGTAATAGTATAAATAGAGAAATGAAAAGAAGCAAAGAAGGATGTTGAATAGCTGGATTTGGTGCCTCAAAATCTACCAGCAGATTTTGCTGCTTCTTGGAATTCCTTTTTCCTTCTCCCAGATATGCTGCTCTTATACGTGACTTTCCAAGCATCAGCGTAAGGAAACATTGGGAGAATCTGGCATGATGCTACAGGCAGAAACAAGTAAACTCTAATAATCTGACTTGGACAGAGAAGATGAGAAAACTGTCGTAAGCAGAAAAGATAACTTAAGGGCCTACTTTACAGAAACTATAGTATGTAGTATATGTTCCAGCGGTAGGTATAGCTCTTTAGCTGGTGATAAATGGGATAAAAGAATAGGGTAGTTGTAAGAATACAGAGTTAAGGCCTGTGTTCTCACCCTGTCCCTGCTGACAACCAGCTCTCCTCACTCACCGGGCTGGCTTTCACTGAGTGCCTGCATGTGTACAATGAGCAAAATATTGCAAGTAAGGGAGCCAGGCATATTCGTGAACCTCTGTAGTGCACTGTGCTACAGCCCATTTTAAGGAATGTTGGACTTCAGGTAAGTGGAATACATAGCGACCAAGGTGGAACCCAAAGGCATAAATGGTTAATTCAACCTGAGGGGTAAGGAAGGGCTGCTCAGGGATGGAGACAGTTCACTTTCCCCTTAAAACATGAATGAGGGTTTCCAGTTCTTACAGTGGATTGGGGCTTCTCCCAACTAGTTCTAAAAATGGCAAGCCACAGAGAAAATTCAAGGATGCAGGAAGAGTTGGACAGGCCTAGTAGTCAACTGGAGAAGGCATTTTTCTTATATGCTTCACAAAGGAATCTAGGCTTTACTTTATTGCAAAAAATGCATTTTCAGGTGCTTAAGCAAGGAACTAAGCAGAGGCTATTAATAACACTCACAAAGAACTCACCATGTATAATAACCATGTGAGATAGGCTTTATTTAATCCTCATATTACAGATGATGCAACTGAGGCTCAGAGAAGTTAGACGAGTTACTCAACATCAGTGAGCTCATAACTAGAGCTGGGATTTAAACCTACAGATTCCATGCTCTTAATCTCAAGCCTGTCCAATACCACTGGTCATGTTATTAGCTTCTCAGAGGCATTAATTTTTCCATGTGTAGATGGAAGGCTAGAATAGGACATTGTTCAGATGGAAAGGTGATAAGCCTATGACAATCAAGGCAAAAGATGGCAGGCAGAGTTTCAGCAATAGCACAAGAGCAGAAGAGAGGGACAGAAAGCATGTGCAAAGAAATGATGCATCTTGAGAAAGATGCCAATCACCAAAAGCCTCAGTTTTCACTTGTATTATGTAAATATTCTACCACATCGCAGGATGTTTCATGCATTTGAGAAACATATTAGTCATTCCATTGGGCCATTCAGTGAGTAAGTATCATGTTCTCACCTGCCACTAGTCAGTATTTTATGTGCTGGGGAAAAAACTCTATCCCAGTAGGATTTAATTCCAGTAAGACTTGAAAGAGACAGTGGCAGGGAGGACTAGCAGAGAAGGAGAATCAGGTGTTGGAGAGGTTGCAGTTTTAAGTAGGGTTATCACTGAGAGAGCAATATTGGAATAAAAAGGGAAATAAGATAATAATTATAATCCTGAGCAAAGAACAAGGAAAAGGTGACATGGAACGATTACAGAACTTTTCAGGTGATTGTAATGACTGATTTTACTTGGAGTGAGATAGGTAGCCCTGGAGCCCCACTCTCCCCTCCCCTGCTGTGAATTGACTCCAGGGATGGGGGGGTGTCTTGGGTGGTAGGCAAGCACTCTACTGCTGAGCAACACTCCTTGTGCATTTGGGAAGTTTTAAACGATGACTGATAGACCCTAACTTAGTTGAGAGGAAAATCAATCCCTGTGTCTGCTATATTGAAGACCATATGGAAAACAGGCTGAAGGGAGACACCGCAAGGAGAATAGTATGAGGCTAGTGCACAGGAGGGAAGAAAAATGATAATGACAGGAACCAAGGTATACACCTGCAGACAGAGAGAAGTGGGTGGAGTCCGGATGTATCTTGAAACTGCAGCTACAGGAGATGCGGTAGTTGATAGGAAGATGAGTCAAGGTTTTCCTTGTTTTAAAGCTGAGAAACTGAAGGACTAGAGTCACCATTGACAGAAATGGGGAACAGGAAAAAGAAGCAGGTAAGTGTTGGACAGGAAAGCCAGCAGCCTGGCCCTGGATATATTAAGTTTCAGATACTTCTAAATATTTTACGTGTATTGTAGAGGTAAGGGAGAGGTCATTGCCATTCTTATTAGTGGTATTATACCTTCTTCAAAAGGCGCTATATCCTCTATACAAAGTGGATGGGGAAAATTTTAAGATACAATATGAACAATATGTTTTAGAAATTTTCCATCAAAAGCATTTTTATAGTGTGATATCTTGAGGCTTTAGTTAGCAATATTCCCAGTCCCAAAGAGTATTAAAGAGCGAGGTACTATTGCCATTACATGGTCATATGTGATTTGAATATTCTTTAAATTTAATTTATAGGAGCTAGAGATTTAGCTCAGTGGCAGAATGTTTGTTTAGCAAGCTTTAAGCCCTGGGTTCAGTCCTGGGCACCGAAAAGAAAAACAAAAGTAATAATAATAATAATAAAATTAATTTAATTTATAAAACGTAATCATACATATCTATGACTTAAAAATAGGCCAAGTCTTTCCCTATTTTTTTTAAGTAGAATGTACTTCACAGTGGCCAGAAAAATGCTCTTGTAACATAGTTCTGTTGGATACTCTGGATCAAAACAAGAACTTTCTCCGATGGCCTCCAGATTTGTCAATCAATGTTGGGAGTTCAAAACTGGGCATGGTGGTTCGTGCCTATAATCCCAGCACTGGGAAGGCTGAGACAGGAAGAGTACTACCAGTCTGAGCTGCATAACAAGAACCTGTACCAAATAAATAAATAAATACATTTTAAATTTTTTAAAAAACTAATGGGACTTCACGACATAAATTGGTAGACTTATCTCTGATCAACACTACAGACCCAGACTATGCAGTACTGTAAACTACCATCTACATGTTGTAGAAAAGAGAATAAATAGTCCTCTGCAGCTGTGAGTGACTTTCAAAAGCCGCAGTAATGAGAGCCACCTAACAAAACTTTACCTCAGGCAACTGAAAATACAAGTTTGCATATAATTCCTAGCTTAGGAATCTGCATTTTTCTTCCGTGACCTTTGGGAAACTGGGATGTGGTCCTAATAATAACATAACCGCTCTATGTGAAAATGTAGACTATCTGAGGAGGGACTGAAGAAAACACTCTGTCATAATGTTTACATGACAGGTGAGCGGAGGACACAAAACATTAAATCATCGCTATTTCACGAGATCACAGTAATACCATGTTTCGTGTGACTGAAGCAACAATCACATCGTGAGATTTCAAAGTAGGGATCATTTGCAGGATGCTTAAGATGGCAGTGATGGCAACATAAAAAGGAGGAAGAAAAGGCCTTTGTCCCAGGTTGTACGCCACTTAGAAGAGAAAAAAAAAATTCCTGTGACTCTAGAGCAGCCTGTGCTTCAATTCTGAGATATACCTGACTCTCCATTCCTTTCATTTTGTGTTTAAATTCCTCTGCCGAAACCTCAGAGCATCCAGGCTAAGAGGACTAAAACAAACATAAAACATGACAAAACTTCAAACAGAAGTTATAGATAAGATTTTATGCTCAAAAAAGAGTTTTGGGAGAGGCTTTTTTGAAAGTTAAAAATATATTATCCTTAATTTTAAAAGTTATCTTTCATAAGGGTTATGATAATAGGAATATTACAAGAATTAAAGTAGAAATGATCAAACTGTACAAATTAGTTTGATGTCTTCAGGGGAAAGCATTCCATTAATATTAGGTTGAGTCTCTCTGGGTACTAATTATCTGCTGAATTGTACAGTGCAACCTGACCCGCCCACTGCCCTCAACTGGACTATAATGAACACCAGTGCGACATCAATTTATGGGGATATTCAAGTGAGGTGGGAGCCACCAACCAGTGCAGACGTTCAGAAGGGATGGATAGTGCTGGAGTATGAACTTCAATTCAAGGAAACAAATGACACTCAGTGGAAAATGGTAAGATGTCACTACTCTTTACACTTTGACTTCCTCACCTCTATTTCTACAATCCGTCTTTTATTTACAGTTTGACTTCCTTCTGACCTCCTACCATATGTCGCATTTTATACGCTCATAATTTCTTAATAGAGGAAGGCTTTTCTTGTCAGGAAATAGCATCCTATTATCACCCTCAATATGAGGAGCCTAGGAGAGGGAATGAAAACAATTTCCCTCGTCACCCTTGGTATTTGGTTTAATTACAGAGCATAACTGTGGACTCAAACCACTTAGCACTTTTTGGAAAAGACATGTGAAGGACTGTGATTAAGGTCACAGTAGACTGTAGCCAGATATCCTCCCATGCTTTTAATTGAGGCTGTGCACAAGACTATTAAAATCGGATCTTAAGTGTCTCTAGAAGAGAGAGGGAAGGAGGGAATTTGTCTCTTAGAGATTTCAGAAAGATGTTTTGTTACATATCTCAGAGAAAAATCAAGATCAAATGGTCCTACATAGGCAAGTAGAAAACATATTGGCCTCTGAAACCCTCACT
Organism: Tympanoctomys barrerae; assembly: GCA_002564285.1. Lineage (NCBI taxonomy): Eukaryota > Metazoa > Chordata > Mammalia > Rodentia > Octodontidae > Tympanoctomys > Tympanoctomys barrerae. The sequence goes on along the minus strand of NDGN011358028.1, from coordinate 7,024 downwards.
TCCCTTCTAAGTATATGGAAACTCAGCACTTAGATAAATTCCACATGGTGCACAACAATAAGGAAAGAAAGATAATCCTGCTGCTCCCAATGCGACAAATTCTAAATCAGTCTAACCGCTGTCACAGCCCTGGTCAGGCCACACAGTTCCTGGCCAGGGATCAGGCTGTACCTACCAGCATGGTGCAGCTTACTCTCAGAATTCTGAGACACTAGGCCCTGTTCATTCAATGAACTAGTGGAAAAGAAGCCAATTAGAGGGAAGTTAAGTTTGACAGGCTTGAACAGTTACAATGCTGGGATGTGAGACTATGTTTTCTTACTCATTTTGACTTAGACATCTGGTCTGTAACTTGGTGCAGTAAAAGCCTGGATGCTAAGCCAAACAAGACTTTCCAAGGCCAAATGACAATAAGCATGTATTCAGAAAAAAAAACCAAAAACATGTATTCAGTAACTTAATTCAGTGAATTAAAATCATACTTCCTTTTGTTCACTGATGAATCATTTACACTGATGGCACAAAAGTCATGGTGGGAAAGCTGTTGGCACCTTAGCCTGAATCTAAACGGTAGTTCCAATCTTTATTAGGAGTCACTGCACTCAATAACACCATGCTCTTAGAAAAGAATGGGTTGGATAATCCCACATCAGGATAATCTCGATGAATCTATCAGCATCATTTAGATTTTTATACATTAAATCTCAATCACTGAGCACATATTTTAATATTCTTGTGGCACACTGGAAGTATATATAATATATATAATACTATGTGTAATAAATATAGAATATATATATATATATATATGTAGTCTTCTGTTGCATTTGGAGGTAGAAATGGGGCAAAAGTATTTAAACAACTGGGCTGCCATCTGAATTAGCTGCTGTCTTAATTGCAGCACTAGTTTTTTGTTTGAACGACAACTGATGGTTACTTATATTTAAGCTGTCAAATATTTCTCAAAAAAAGGAATTAGCTTGTCACTTCAAGAGAATCAACTGATAGCATTTGTACCACTGATAAAATTAGAAGTATCTAGGCAAATTCAGAATTTTGAAAAATATATAGCACAGCCATGACCATGATAATGTTCCAGTGGATAAAGATATTCTTAACATAATGCTATTAGCAAAAGTGATACTTTATATTATGTAATCTAAAAACATGAAAGTTTCAAAAATCTGCACAAGTCAGTGATCTGGAATTTTCCAAATTGCTAATATTAGGTGGAATGAGGAATTGTTTAATTGTTTAATTATCCAATGAATTGTGTACATTATTTTGCATGTGAGGTTTTGAAATATATAAACATGGTGGAATGTCTGAATTGAGCTAATTGACATGCGCATTACTTCATATATTGTTTTTGAACTAAAAAATGTACTATATTTGTGATTTTTTGAAATCCAGTACACAGTTATTAACTACGTATGCTATACAACACATCAGTTTTACATATTCTTTCTATATACCTGAAACTTTGTATTCTGCCACCAGTATCTCTTTGATATAGGTAAAACTCCCAACCTGAAAGGTACCTGGGATGAGTTCATGTTCTCTAAAAATTGAAGAATGAATTTTAGGAACAGATGGAGGTTCTAAGCAGAATATATTTATTGGAGGAAAGAAAGCTCCTATCCTAGAGAGGGGCAAGAAGGGGAACCCAAGAGGGTGGTCTCCAGGAAGTTGTCTCTTCCAGGGACTTTTATAGAGTAAAACCATGCTGTGAGGCGGGTCTAAGGTGGTGGAGAACATGGAAACTCGCTTAGGTGGGCATGAGGTGGGACAAAGCTATGACCAACCAATGAGATTACAAACACCATTGCTTAGGTAAAATTGATTGAATCCAGTACCAAATGGGGAAGCGAGCCAGCTAGTAAGCAGGCATGAAGACAGGACAGGGTCTCCTGTTGGGGATTGCATTTGTGATTCATTTAGGCTCTTTCAAGGTGATTGATACCTGCTTAGCACATCAATCCCTGATGCCCATCCCTAGGGAAGTATGTGGCTGCATTTGTTTACTCTTTTGTCTTGAGGTCTGACCCACAGCGGGGAGTGTCTGTCTCCCAAAGTTGTAAAGTCACCTTGTCTTTTATATTGTCTCCTTGAGGGCCTGTCCCTGTCTAACTGCCTATAATATTTCTATCTAATTCAGCTGCCTATAACATCCCCGAGAATTCAAGCTCCATTTCTCTAGCCCTGGTCGCCATTTCTTCTCTGTACTTCTGAATTCACTGGTTTTGGATTCTGCATATAAGTGACGCTATGTGGTTTTCGCCATTCTGTGCCTAGATTATTTCACTTACTACCTTCTTTGTTCATCCCTATTGCCACAAGTGATAGTATTCCTCCTTTTTTAAGGCTGATAGTGTTCTGTGCTGTATGTATCTTCTTTGCCTATTCATCAGTTGATAGATATTTAGACTAATCTGTGTCTTAGCTACTGTAAATAATACTACAATTAACAGGAAAGTATAAACAACTTGTGTTACTGATTTCATTTCCTTTGGATGCAAACTTACAGAATTGCTATATCATGTAAATCTTTTAATTTTTTGAGAAACCTGTATACTATTTTCCATAATAATTGTATTAACTTTCATTCCCACCAACAATGGAAGTCCATTTCTCCCACTTCCTTGCCTCCATTTACTTCTTGTCTCTTTAATAATGGCAATTTAGGTCCTGAGTTCCTCCCTGTACCAAAAATAATCATAACAACAATGGCCACTTTTAATAAAGTCCTAGTGATTGTTGGAGTGGAACATGTTTTCCATATTCCTGTTGACCATTTGAAAATTGTCTTTTGAGAAATATCTATCTGAGTATTTTCCCCATTTTAAAATTGTTTTTTCTTGTCATTGAGTTGTTTAAATTCTTTATGTATTCTTAATGTTAACTACTTATCATGTAATTGGTTTATACATATTTTTTCATCCTATAGGATGTGTATTCTCTTTGTTTTATTTTTTGCTGAGCAGAACATTTTTAGTTTGATATTAATTCTACTGTGTAGTCTTGTGTTTGTTTCCTAGGTTTTTGTAGTCATGTCAAAAAATCATACCCAAAAACAATGCCCACAAGTTTTTCTATGTCTTCTTCTAGATGATTCATATATATATATATATATATATATATATATATATCACATAATAACCCAAAGTATATACTTTTTATGTTTTATTTATTAAATGTGTATTTAAATTTCAAAATGTAATCTCTTAAAATTCTTTTTTTATGGCATCAACTGTAACATTTCTTCTTTCACTTTTTTCTTTGTCTAGCTGAAGGTTTATAATTTTGAGAGGAAATATCTCATTTTTTGATATTTTTTCATTTATCTCTTCTGTAATATTTATCATTCTCTTTCTTCAGATAACTTTTGGATTCATTTGTTCTTTTTCAAATTCCTAGATGATGCACCATTCATTATAATGTATTTGAGATAGTTGAAAGATAATGCGTTCCCTCAGGAAATTGCAGTATGATATAAATAAATGTGCATGCGTATATTTGAACAGTGAAATATGTAAGCAATAAGATCCGTGTGTTATTATCTTGTAGAATAGAGAAAAGTTTCAGAAAAGACTTAGAACACCAACATATGCAATGTTCTCATTAAGAATTTGTAAGGAGGAGTAAGCACCACATAAATGTCACTGATAAGGTCAAATATACTAGAAGCCACTTGAGAAAAATTGAGTTTGGTGTTGCTGGTTCAGGCTATTGAAAAAAAACATGATAAAGGAGTCAAAGTTCAAATCACTGAGGTCTTCCTTCATATTCTGTCACTGATGAAATCTACAAGTAGTATTGATGATAACAGAAATTGTGACCTCTAGAATTAAAACATAGACTTGTTGAAGTATTTTATGAAAAACTAGAGACAGTGGCAGGTGCTGTGCCACTGAGCTATATCCGTAGCCCTACAATGCTTTCTTTAAATCAGGATTCTGAATATTAAACCTACTTTCTAGTTTTTTCTTAAAATACTTCAAAAAGACTGTTTTCATTCTTGAGATCCCAAGTTCTGCTATTATCATCTGTCAGTCAGGAGGTCTAGAGTCTGAATCCCAATACAAAAAAAAAAAAAAATTAAAGAAAAAAAGCATTTTAGGCATGTAAATCATTGCATATATTGAAGGTTCTGAATATATGGGAAAAAAACTTGTCATGTGCTCATGGGAAAAAATGAGGTTCTTGACAGTAGAAGTCATCTGGGATGAAGGAAAATTTATTAAAGATGTTGGAGGCCTAGCTTTAGAATTAATAAAACAGATTATGGAGATTTTATTTATGTGGAAATCCATGTTGTTGAAACATGGGTGTTCCACGTATTTCAGGAGTGGGAATAAGATATTCTACCTGAAAATACATAAAAAGCACATCGAGTACCTGCTTTGAATATTTGGAGGAAAATTATTACTAGTTGAATCTACCTCTTTGATAAGAATATGTCCTAAGAGTCTAATAATTTCAGTTATCTTCAGTTATCTGGGATGCTAGATATTGTGAGATTCTGATGCTCATTACCAGAGGACTCCAGTAACTTCTTGAATTTTGAATACGAAATTATCTTGCAGTAGGTTTAAACTTTCTGGAACAAGCAGATTGCATCTGTAGTTATTCTAATAAAATTATTTGAATAATCAATATGTACAACTAATGTATTTCTGATACCCCTTACAATTTTTAGATTTTGAACAAATAATAACCTGGAATTTCTAAGGAATACAGATGTATAACTTGCTTATGGCTATAATTTCTTTGATATTGAAATACATGTTTGTGCTCTAATGTTTTCCTCTACACAAAACTAAAGTACCCCAGAGAAAGAGGCAATATGTCTACAGTCCTTTTAAAGTTCTGCTATTCTTTATAATAATTTTATTATATGTTAATCTTAGAATTTATAAACACCCACTAGAAACATGAAGTTGCTTTTCTTTGAGCAAATATACCCTATCTTTGGGTTTATAACAAAACAATTGGAAGACTATTATCCTTTTAATGAAATGATTCTTTACCTGACTTATCTCAATTTCCTTCTAAGCAGCAATTTTCCTCTGGGCATTTTTTAATATTGCACACTTTATAGAAATCCATTTTAAATACAAATAGGAGAACACGTGAAGCATCTACTGTTTTGACTTGTTGACTATCTAGCCAACCAGACTATACTTTTTCTTGAAAGATGGACCCTGTGAGCTCAACATCAGTTCCTCTGTACTCACTGAGAATGGATAAAGAATATGAAGTGCGTGTACGATCCAGACAACGAAACTCTGAAAAGTATGGTGAATTCAGTGACGTGCTCTACATAACACTTCCTCAGTTGAGCTCACTTACATGTGAAGAAGGTAAAAAGAAAAATGTTTAAATGTCAGCTAACATAGCTTTTGGGAGTATATCAGTGGAAGCATACCTTAACTGTTAGCTTGTTGGGTAGATCAAAATGCATTAACATCAGATATCAAGGTGAGAGACCCTGCACTTACCATCCACAACAGCTATTATGTATTGCAAAACCAGAAGGAGTGTTTAGTTTCCAAATTATTGAATTCAGGAAAAGGTGTGGGGTAGGTGGAAATTTAGATAGAAAAATGCTACTGTTATTTTTAGATACTGAAATTGCAGATGAGTTTTCATGTATTTCTATACTTATAAAATTTTCTACAATGAATTTATTTTGGATTTATGCTCAGGTAAAATGTCTTTCTCATCTACAGAGAAGAAAGTATTTATTTATTTGGATGAATATTGTATTTATTTATTTATTTATTTGGATGAATATTGTATCTAAGCAAGAGCTTCAAATTGAGTCTATATAACTAGTAATGGTGCTTACTGATTTTAAAGAGTCCAGGTGTATCTTTTACTTGAAGGAAGGCCTAGTAAATAGTGTGCCAGTCACACTCAAAAGAAATGTGAAACATTTGAAACATTCTAAATAGAGAACCATAAAGATGATCAAAGTCTTACAAAAAATGAGATATAAAAATGCAGAATAAAAGACTTATGCTCTTAGATACAGAAATAAAGAAGGCTGGTTAACACTGAGCTTCCACCAAAAAAAGGAGGGGGGCCAAGGAGATGGCTCAATAGAATAAGTGCTTGTTTGGCAGACAAGGGTCTGAGTTCAATCCCCGGTTCCTCAACAACAACAAAAAAAGCCACCGAGCAATAAAGTATGTATTGTTATCACTTGCAAAAGGGAATTGTCTATAGTCCATTTCCACTGAAAACAAAAGTTTTTCAAGGCTTTAAGAGTTCATATTTAATAAGATAATTCTAAGCTATTAAAATTATATTTCTGCAGTTACTGTACAGACTGAATGTCACCAAATAGCACTAACATGAAAACTTCAATAGCAGCATGTTTTCCAATTTTCGTACATGTGCCACAAAAATGAGCACACCATTTTTTCTAGATTCTAGCTGCCTAGTTTGGTTTTAGGAAATATTTCATATAAGGAAATCATGGTTTAAAAAGGGCAATGGCTACACACCTTTTGAGCTTAATGATGGCATCTGAGTCAACATTCATAATATCGCCCTGGGAATTGGTAATAATGTATGAAGTAAGGAAAGCATATTTTAGCATAAAGGTACACTTTTTAAAAAGCAAAGTGAGGTAAATCCCATGAACTTTTTTCATTTAAAAATTGGCTAAGCCTTTTCCGTTGTTGGTGGAACACTGGGAAACAACTGCATAGTTGTTAAGTCTTGAGAAATAAATATGCTTAGTCTTGAGCAACAAATTAAAAACTTTACAGATTTCCCCAAGTCCCACATGGTGTACTGTAAACCAGAGACAGGCATTTCAGAAGGAATGGGGTGACTTAAAGCTGCAAAGTTATGTTTTATGCATCTAAGACGTTTCTTCCATGATCCATAATAAATTCTCTATCCCCTATAAATGAAGGACCATTTTGTAGTGAAAAAATTATATATATATGATAGATATACAGCTACTTTCTCTTAGTGCAATGAGAAGAAAGTTTTGAACTAATAGTGTTTA
>NDGN011358017.1:0-16565 GCA_002564285.1 Tympanoctomys barrerae | reverse complement strand
TTTGATTTGAAACTGTCTAATTGCTAATTGTTTATCAATAAAATTCTGGAAAAAAAATTTAAATTGTAAAAAAAAATACTATCTATTCCAATTTTCTGTAGTGTTTTATCATGAATGGTTGTTGGACTTTACCAAATGCTTTTCCTGCATCTATTGAATTAGTCATGCAAATTTTGTCCTTAGCTCTTTGATATGGTATATTTACACTCAAAAATCAATAGTATTCCTATATACAAATAACTGAGAAAAATCTCTTTCACAATATCATCAAAAAATGAAATATTTAAGAATTAATTTAATAAAGGTAGCAAACAATCTATACACTGAAAACTACAGAACTCTGAAAAAGGACATTGAAGTGCATATCAGAAAGATATCACTTGCTTTTGCGTAGGAAGAACCAATATAATGAGAATAGCCATACTTCCAATTGTTATAGATTTAACCCAACCCAAATCAAAATACCATTATTATACCTCACAGAACTAGATAAACCAATTCAAAAATTCATTTGGAACTAGCAGAATATCAAAAACATTTCTATGCAACAAAGGCAAGGGAAGAATATAAAAAACATTTCTATGCAACAAAGGCAAGGGAAGACACATCACAATCCCTGTTAAAATCAGCATGGTACTGGGGGAAAAAAACACAGATCTGAAGTTCAATGGAATAGCTTAGAAGATGCAAGCACAACTACAAACACACTTAGTCACCCTAACTTTGACAAAGGGGCCAAATATGTTCACTGGCAGAAAGACAGCCTCTTTAATAAATGCTGTTAGAAAAATTGGTTTTCGTGCCTAGTATGGTTGATATATTATTTCAAGTTGAGAATGTTAGAAATTTAAGTAAGGGACTCAGCAGGGAGCCAGGGCCCTTACTTTGTAAACAACTTCATTCTGTGCAAGAGGAGGGCACAGAGATGTTATGAGTGCTACATACTAGGGGGTGGTAGCCTGCATAAAATATAAGGGGGGAAAAGAGACTGGCTCTTCCTCGCTTCTACTCTTGCTGCTTTTGCTGTCTTCTGCTGCCTTGAAGTGTTGCCCCTATTCCATGCCACCATGCCTTACAGCCAGCTGATTATGGACTGAAATCTCCACAAACTGTGAACTAAATAAACCTTACCTTCCTTAATTCTGGGTTTCAAGTATTATGTCTCAGCAATAAGAGAAAAACAACCAGACAATATCAAACACTAAAACTAGTGTATTACCATGTACTCAACTAAAATCAGAATGGCCCCAAGATCTAAATATTAAAACAAAAACAAGGGGTTAGGGAGAGAGCTCAGAGGTCTAAGCTCCTGCCAGGCTTGGTCCCCATTACCACATGCCATGCACAGCCACTGAAACCAAGCATGGTGGTGCATGCCCTATAATCCCAGTGTTGAGGAGGCTGAGACAGGAGGATAATTACAAGTCTGAGCTTCATAGCAAGATGTTATACTAAATAAATAAATAAATTTTTTTAAAAAAACAAATTCTTGCAGACATAGGTACAAGCAAAGTCTTTATGAATGACACCCTAATTGCATGAAATATATTACAAGGAATCAAAAACTGTGATCTCATCTTTTAAAAAATCTTTAACACAGCAAAGGAGATCAACAACACAGTGAAAAGAAAATCCAGAGTCAGTCAGAAAATAATTTAGGCAATTGTTCCTCAGATTAAGGACTAGTATAGAAAGAACTGAAAAACATCAGACCCCCCCCCAAATTTAAAGACCCAATCCAAAAATGGGCATCTGAATAAATATACACTTCTCAGGTGAAGTACAATTGTCAAATAAATATATGAACAAATGTCCAAGATCAATAGCAACTCAAAAGATGCAAATTAAAACAATACAGAGATTTTACCTCACTCAAAAAGAATGGCTATTATGAGGAAATCAGCTAATAATAAATGCCAGAAGGCTTGAGGGGGAAAAGGAACCATTCTCCACTGTTAGTGGGAATGTAGACTGGAGAGACCACTGTGGAAATCAGTGTATAGATTCCTCAAAACACTATGTTACTTCCCTTCTGGGCATTTTTCCAAAAGAACTAAAAACATCATATCAAAACAGTGTATGTGCACCCATGTTTAGAGCACTGAAATTTGTCATGGCTAAATTTTGGGAACAACCTAAATATCCATCAAATGAGGAATAGATAAAAAAAGATGATGTGGCATTTTTACACAGTGGAACATTACTCAGCTATAAAAAGATAAGTTCAAGGCCTTTAAAGGTAAATGGTGGTAGTTAGAGACCATATATATTCATAAGTAAAATAAATCAGACCCACATGTGAAAACATCATATTGTCTCATTAGTGTAAGAACCTGAAAGATTAAATAAAATCTGAAAGGTACAACAGACATTATGAAAGGGAAAGAATCTGTTCAAAGGGAAGGAATGACTGGGATGAGAAAAAGACAAAACAAAGAAAGAAGAGAAAAAAATATATTTAGGTTCATACACAGGACAGCTTGGATAATTATACTGCTGATTTCTGCTCATCTATTGAAAGAAGCAATTAATGCTTAAGTTTTTTTTCTTCTTCTTTTTAATTTCTTATAACTTTTTCAACCAATTTTGCATACTTGCATCTGATAGCCTAAAAGCATTATGCAATATAATAATTATTGATGATTTCCTATTATTTTGTTTAGTGAAATTCTGTATTGCTTCTAATAATTTTTTTTTACTTTTTTATTCTCTTAAAAATAAAAAATAAAATAAAAACAATGGGGGAAAAAAAGAAAATCTAGGACCAGAGATCCCATTTGACCCTTTTAGTATTTTCCTAAAAGAATTAAAATCATCATACCACAGCAATATATGCACTCCCAAGTTGATAGCTGAATAGTTTGCCATAGCTAAATTGTGGAAACAACCCAAATGCCTATCAACTAATGAATGGATAAAGAAGGTGTGTGTGTGTGTGTGTGTGTGTGTGTGTGTGCGCGCGCGCATGTGCGTGTAGGTGTGTGTTTATACAATAAAGTACCACTCAACCATAAGTAAGGATAAACTTGAGACATTTCTAGCTAAATGGATGGAACTTGAGACCATATTCTTAAGTAAAATAAATCTGATACACACGTGCAAACAGTCCATTGTTTCTCTGTTGTAAGAAACTGAAAGTATAAATAAGGACCAAAATGTATAATAGATACTGTGAAACAGAAACAAATAATTTGAAAGCAAAGGGGAACTCAGGAGGATCAAGGGGGAAAAGGATGAGAAAAGTAAAAGCTAGAAACAAAGCTATTGTAAATAAAGAGGGAAAGAGGGATTGAAGGAAGGGAAATGGGAAATAAAAGAAGCAGCAAGATGCATCACGTACAATAGGTACAAATTCCTTATGATGAATGTGATCATTGTGTATACTTAAACTGTACCAGGGCTGGCCAAATAGCTCAGTGGATTAAAGCGCCTGCAAGCAGGTGCAGGGGCAGGGGGTTTGATCCCTGGGTCTTTTGCGCTGGCCCCTCCCCTGGGGCATGCTGAGACTGCATTTGAGACTGGGCGTGGTAGTGCATGCCTGTAATCCCAGCTCTTTGGGAAACTGTAAACAGGCAGATCACTATGACTTTGATCTAGTAATGATACCCTGAACACCCTTTAGACCCTTCCCTAGAATACAAAAATAAAATAAACTAAAAATAAACTATACCAATAAATATAAAAATAAAAACACACACAAAATCATACTCCTAAATTATCTAACAGATTTCCTCTCCTGTGTCAAAGCAGGAGGCAGAGACCAGCTGAGACTGCCATGTTTATCTGCCTCATTTTAGCACAGGCACAGAACCAGCCCCATTTTCAAACAAACATCTCCTTAAAGTCAGCGTCAGTGGACATGCTTCCCCACCACTGTCGACCCCCAGCCATTGGGAAGACACAGGGGCAGAAAAGGAAGCTGTGGTAAGCAGATTTCTAGAAAAGGAAAAATGATGATGACCTAAATCCAAATCAGTCCAGCTTGAGAATTATGGTCATCACTTGCCACACAAGGTCCCCTGAAAACGCACAGCTGAAGGAAAGCTGTGGCTGCAGCAGCTCCAGGCCACCGCCAACACTGCACCAACCCAGGACGGTAAGGCTGTGCCTCACAACATGCCTTGTTCTCAGGTTTTCACTAACAGGACTCCTCTGGAGCTTTCCTGACACAGCAGTGCCTCACTGGTCCCTGAAAGTATGCTACAGCCTGGCATTACAGCCTCAGAAAACAGTACATTTCCTAGCTGCTACACCTTCCCTGAGGGTGAGGTAAGCCCTCCCATGCTGTGCAGGGGATCTGCTGGATGTTTTGACTAAGTCCTGAAAAGAACAGAAGATGAGATGTTTCAGTCCTGTCCAGCACTTGTATGTGAAGTAGCTATCAGCGTCCAGGCAAGCTGTGTGTAGGCCCTGGGGTGGAAATGTACTTTTAGAGCCACAAGATTCAGCACAGATGAATGGACTTAGCTGCTCCTGTGCCGTATATATCCTCCAAAAGAACTGGCTCTGTCATTCCATCTCAGAAGGTGTCCTTCCAGATTTCATTTTACAGCAATCACTTTACAAATTAACCTTAGGCTAAATTCAATCAGAAGACCTATGAGATAAATTCTCAGGGAAGATGGTTACCCAATGAGTATCAAGGATGTGGAAACCAGATAAGCGCTGATAAGGTTATAAGAGCCAGTATATCTTGCTGTGAACCTGCAAGGTGCTTCCAATGCAGCATCCACACCTGCTCTGCAATCCATGGGCTACACTCAATGCTGCACACATAATGGTGAGATGTTATTGCCTTATTGATAAACCTCGAAAAAAAAATCTTTTTGAAGCTACTGTACCACTAAGTTCAGCACATTTACAAGAGTAAAAGCTAAGAAGCAAAAGGATAGAGAAATTTTCTTATATCTCAGCTGATTTAATACTTATGTGAGAACTAGAACTCAAGACCTCCCATTTGATGAACTCATGCTTCATGTGTATATAAATTTTCAAAAAAGAAAAACAGAAAAGAAAAGGAGACAGACAACCAAATCAGCCTAATATAATTAACATAACCAGACAACATAAAAACTCTATAGCAACAAAATACAAAAGATTACTTATGTAGATTCACAACTAGATGAGCTCCAGATGTATTTTTTAAATCTATTCTCCACACGTGTTTTTCTGCTTAATAAATATAACATCCAAGTTGGAATATGGTTGAAACACTGAATTGCCTAAATTTTGGCTAGCCTCACCTGCTGTTAACTATTTTGAGCTCTTTCCCCTTTGGGCAGCCAGTCCTGAACACATAAGCACATAGGCTTGTGAGAGCCAGAAATAAAAGAAAAAATTCAGTCCACAGATATGTTTTTTCTGTTTTCTCAAAACAGAATAGTATTTCTTAAAAAATGCCCTCAAATTTTGTCACTATGTAGCTGTCAGAAAGAACCAATCACCGGTTCTGAAAAAAAAATAGAGCCAGCCTTTTCCTCTTCATAGCTCTCAACTTTAAATTCATCTCTGGTGCTACTGGTGTGTTTCTAGCTCCAGGAAGTTACTAGGCACCATCACAAGTGCTCAGTCTGTATCCAAGCAGAATAATCCATCAATCAGTCTCAATTGGATGGAAGTTTTGGGGCCAATTTGGATAAGCACACAGGACAGGTTTCACTTTTCTGCCAAGATCACTTTCAGGACATTGGCTAATTAATTATAAAAGCTTTTTTCAAAATAACTTCGAGTCTGGCAACTTTTTTCCCTACTCAAACAGGAAAAACAGGTTAAAAAATAAAAGCCCAGGTTCACTTTGTTAAAACACTTTCTTTACTAACAACAATAATAACAAAAAAAAAAGACCTGTATTTGCCAAAACTTCAATTTATGTCCAACCCTACTTTTTTTGCTTGTCCTAAAAATAAACAGGATTTGAAGTTACTAGAAGAGTAGTTATGGAAAGTTAAACTTTTAGCTTGAATTTCTCCTCTACTGTTGGTCATAGAATAGATGATGAATCAGTTAGAAAGCACTACTTCAAGCTCATTGGTAAAAGATAGTTTCTTCTTTTTGGAAGGAGAACTGATTGGCTACTATGGATATAATTTAAATGGCAAGATGTTCTTCCAGTAAAACAGTCATTATCCCTCTTTTTCTGACTTTGAAAACAACAAAGTCCTGGGTTAAATCTTCTGGCTTTCTCCAAGGGAGTCCTGATGTCCATGAAAGGCTGGTAATGGGCAGCAGAGACTCTGGTTTTAAGGACCTAATCACATAGGTTCTACAACAAATCATGATGTGCTAACATTTCTTCCCCTTCTAGAACCAAAATCTTATGTAATTTGCATCTTAAATCATCACACAATTTCTGTATATGTCCCAAGAAGGTAAGAAACTTCAGTCAGAATTTACCAAATGACTTTTGGCTCATTCTAGCTAGAGGAGGGCTATCCCTAATAAAAGAAGGCTTCCTCAAGAGTCCACCAACCCACAAGACAAACAAAAATGCCTCAGTCAACTTCAGGTTCCCTAATGAACAATATAATCAACTTTGCTTGGTAAATATGGAATGGAACCAACATGTACACAATAGTTCTGAAGGCAATTCTCACAGCCCAGGTTCCCCCTCTTCTGCTACAGGTGTGTACCTACCAATGCACACGATATTTAAATGACATTCTCCAGTGAGGAGGAAAAGTCCTATCAGCACATAAAGGAGGACCAGCTCAAGGATTCAAGAATAATCCCAAGGTAAGATGGAGGGAAGATATCAAGCCTGACCAGAATAGCATCCTCTTCTGGATAATACTGGAGAATCCATGAAGAAGGAGAATACTGGATTTCAGAGGAGCACAACAGGAATACAGGAAATTCTGAACTTCACTTCATAGGGAAATAAAATGAAATGTGCATTGATCTGAGAGAAAAAAGGGACAAGGGATTAGTTCCAAAGGTTTTTCTCATAATCTAGAGCTGAAGTGAAGAAGGACCTACAGCACAGTGCTGGTTAAAAAAGAGATAAAAAGAATTCAAGGCCCACCTCATGGGAAAGAACATAATTTCACCTTTCCTGTACTTTTTAGAATGTACCACAGCCTATAAACTTCTGTCATTACTACAAGCGCTGCCAGTGAAAGAGAAACGCTGTCATAAAGATTGCTTTTTTTAAGAAAAAATAGCTAAATGTGAAAAGAGAAAATTTCAAAGCCATCCTATTTAGAAAAGAGTGAGAGGTAAAGAATAAGGTCATCCAAATGACACACAATTAACATGTCAAGTATGAAGCCAACAAAAATCATATTCTTTTATTACATCAAAGAACAAAAAATTAGTTGTAACAGCAAGAATCAAATACTGGATTTTTTTTAAAGTGAACTATATGTATTTTGAATTTAATAAAGGAAAAAATTATTATCTGTGGTACAGTTAGCCAGTTTTGAAAAAATTATAAAGATCAGACATTTTGCTTTCATTTTCCTTGCCCCTTTCAACACAAAATACTTTTCCTTCTATCCTGATAAAACAGGCTAAGATTGCCATTGTTCTTTAAAATCATCTTTAAAATGTTACTTTTATTTCTCTGACACTGAGCCTCCTTTTTTTGTTGTTGTTGTTGGAACCAGGGATTGAACTCAGACTACTGTGCTTGCTAAGCAAGCACTTATTCTACTGAGCTATCTCCCCAGCCCCAAGTCTTCCTAAAATCAGGAAGCATCATTTTTTTTTTTTTTCGGAACCGGGGATTGAACTTAGGCCCTTGTGCTTGCCAGGGAAGCACTTATTCGATTGAGCCATCTCCCTGGCCCAGGAAGCATCATTTTATAATATCAACATACTCTATTCAGGAAATCTGCCCACAGATTCCTCACCTAACTTGGAAAATGGCCAATGTCACATTCTTTTCAAAATAAAGCAAACAGAAATTCAAAAACTGATTGCTCTTTATTTTGAATAGGTTACTTCTTATGTGTGTTGACAAATGAATATGCAGAAAGTGAGACAACTATCACAAACCTAGCCTGATGCATCCCTCTAAGTTAAACTACTCCAGGATTTCTTAGCCCTTTACAGTTTATTAAAATACTTCTTCATAAAATGTCATTCAATTCCCACAGCAAACCTGAGAAAGAGGTTATTTCTATTTTAAAGCCAAGCCAAGCGCCAGGAATATAGTTTAATGACATGGCACCTGCCTGGCAAGTGTGAGGCCCTGAGTTCAGTTCCTAATAAAAATAAAAATAAAGTAAATTGTAGCTCCTAGGTTAAAACTATTCAAGTGGACATATCCACAAAGACTGGAGATAGGATTCAAATTCTGTCCTGATTCAAGAGCAGATAGAATACTGTTTTCCTTTCCTCACAGAAAGTGCTAGCTCCTGTCTATGGACAATGACCCATAATCTTTCCCAGAATCTCTGAGACACACATTCACTTTTATAGTTCAAAGTGGCAAGAATCTTTTGCTTACCTGGTCTTTCTCTGGTTTATCAGAAATGTCATTCAGACTGGAGGAAGTCAGGTTCCTATGGGTCATGGCTGGGCTACCTGGAAAAACACAAATGCATTCTAAGTCAAGATTTTTTTTTTTTGCATAAAACATAGTTTGCGTTACATACTTCACAGACACTATGGGTAACAATGGGAGTGGTGGCAACATTTTTAACCACATCAGGATTCTCCTGAAGACATTTCCAGAATCCAAGTTGGACTGTAAATACGGTTAAATGGAAAGTAGGTAAAAGCCCAAATATGTTGTCTTACTGCCTGGTTTTGTTTGAAGATAAACTTGCAGGGAAAAAAGACAAGATACATAAAAATAAATCTTCTAGTTTGGCTTAATTTCTGTCATTGCCTTTCCTCATGCTAAGCCACCTAGTTGCTTTTATTCTTCTGATTGCTTGGAAAGACCATCTTTTGTCCCCACCTGTGGAGCTGGACTCTGGATCCTAGCCCAGATTTCCTGTCACCCAGGCCTTGCCTTCACTTCCTACAGTACTATCCTCTTATCTTCCAGAAAAGTCACCTGCCTTCCTTTCTCTGGTGTACACTTCAATCACCACTGGTTCTTCTTAGTGGTCATCTGATCCAGAATCCTCATTCTTTGCCTTGAAACCTTCTTTTTCTCCCTGCATTCCCACTTGCCACTCTAAAATAAGTGAACAGATTCTTCCTTCTTAACACATAAAACTTCTTTCAGTCAAAGACTGAATTTCACTGGGAATAATACAGGAAAACTAATTTTCCTAACAATATAGCAGGCCAGGGTAAAATAGATTAAAGATGAATTCAGTTACTCTTGACACTGTTATATGCAGACAGAAAGAAGGAAAATACAGAACAGCCACAAACCATTTTTAGGGAGGCCATGTGAATCAACAGAACCCTGAGCTTTCATTCTGTAGCTGGACCTGAACCTTCTAGGCTTACTAAGCAAAAAAAGTAACTTTTGAAAGCCAAGGTGTTTGACCCAGCCCTGCAAAGTGCTGAGTAATGTATTTATTATTAATCCTCAATAATCCCACTGAGGTTGGTCTCATAGCAAGAGGACAAGGGTTGGAAAGAAGCATGGAAACAGTTTAAACAGAGCTTCACCTTGGCTTTCATATCATTCTTTCGAACACAAACTCTAATTCTTGCAGATAGAAACTCCAAAAAATATAATTTTAAAATACTAAAGATTACTCTACACAAGTTAATGCCTGTGTAGCAGCAGCTTTTTAAATAATCACCTTTAAAGATCAGAAAAAAATCCATTTTCCTGAGTTAGCAAGACAGGGCATTTTCCACTCTGCTGCATTTTATTGAGTAAGCATGGCCTAGATCTCTTAAATCCTCTACCTGGTAGGGTGTGTTATTCTAGGAAAATTTGAGCACAGGGCAAAGAAAATAACATCTGAAAAGTGCCTTATAAGGAAAAAAAAAAAAAAACCTCTCCATAAGGTCACATTTTCCCCTCTGACCTAAATGCTAGACTTCCAGTGTCCATTCAATGCTAAGGACGTCAGACACAAACTTGAATGTCTCCAAACAGTGCTATGATTGAAAATACTAGAAAATGATGAATAGGTATAATTTTGCACTTCACATTAAAAGAAAAGCACCTGTTATTTGGTGTGAGTGGATATTTTGTCTGAATAACTGAATTATGTATTCCTAAAGCAATGAACCCTTAGAAATTTTCATCATTTCTAAGTTAAAATTAGATGCATACATCAGATTGATTTCTAATTATCAAATTAATTGTATATGAAATTACAATTTTATATACAGTACCAAAATGACTTCAAAGCAGTTTTTCATTAAACAAATTAATTGTACAAGAGTCTAAAATATTGATTTGCTTTGGAAAATCTTTATAAAATCTGTAAAGGTACATTTCAGCACTATCATTGTCCTAATTGCTGTGAAACATGAACAGGAAAAGAACAAAGGAGTAAGGTTTTTACTATAGTGATAAACTTGACTGACATGACAACTTTTCCAAGAAGTCTCATATAATAATAAGAGCCATTATATCTCTCCTTTCTGAGAGACAGTTATAATCCAGGGATCTATATTTACACTCTATGATAGTTCAAAAATGCAAGAACCAGATGAGAGAGAAAAGGCTGATATTAAGAAACAATCATATCTATTGTCCCTCCTAAACTGTCTCTGGTTCCCACTAATAAAAGTGATTAATACTAACAGTATCAGTAACATTTCAACCTGCAAACCATACACTGGATGAGCTCAGAAGTTGACAGTTCCAAGTAATTAAGCAAGATGATCTGCAGTCTTCAAACATTCTCTGTCTTCTTCCCTATGAAGTTAACAACGCCCAGTCTCCGATACCTTGAACCAGACACAAAAATTTCCCAAGCCTCTAAATTGTTCCTGAGCCAGCAGTATGTGTACCCCCAGGCCCCACTACCACACCACTTATTAGAAATTCAAGTTCCTGAGCTCACTCCAAACCACTTCTGTAAAACCCTGGGTGTGCAGCATAGTAATGTGGGTTTCAGCAAACCTCCCAACTAGTTCTGAAACATGCTAAAGAGTGAAAATATAAAATATCCTACTTCACAGGATGTGCCCCATCAGAATCTGAAGTCAAAGAAACAAATACATCCAAGCTAGAAGAGGCAGAGGGAAACCCTGACAATTTGTCCTTCTCTATGCTTTAAATTACTCAAACAAGGCAAATCCTTTAAGTCACAACCTTGCCACATAAATACATGGAAAGAATATTCTATTTTCCCTCTGACTCATTACCTATCCAACCAAATAGCTGGTTTACCTTATTTTGGAAACTCTGCTTGATGAACTTTTTCCAGATACATGTTACCCAAATCAAAAACTGGGCCAGAGCCAAAAGAGATTACAAATCAGATTACATGTGGGAATCAGAAATGTATGTGTGGATTTAGACAAACCCAGGAAGCTGTTACACAACAGGCCCCTAACAAAGTTCTATTGTGCACGCTTTGTAACTGACAAGCAGTAAGACACACTGTCAGAAAAAATGAGCGCTATTTAGAGTCTTGACCTATAATGCAAATTCATTATATACAGTGAGTAGGAGATCTACAGAATAATGTCACTTGGGGATGTTACTTCTTGGATCAAGCAATGATCAAGACAAAGCTGCCATTAGTGAGTGCTGTCCATTTAAACCCTGGGATACATAAATATCTATGATTGTTCCTAGCCCAAAATAAAAAACCCAATTTTTTTTAATTTTTATTTTAGAAAGAGAAGAATCAATCTCAAGTGCATAGTCATATTTAATTTCCATATCACTGTTTTCTGGCCATAAGGAAAAGAAAAGTTTTAGAGAATCACATTTTCAAGCAGTTTCACACAATCAAAAACAATTTCATTTTTAAAGTACCCATTTGGCAGGTACACAGTGTTTCTATAAAAATTAATCACATTCTGTACTGTTTAAATATGGTTGTTATTCTTTAGCATACATGTAGTGATTTATAGAGTCTTTTGGAATTGTGTCTATTATACAATACAAATGGGTAAAGGAGAAGATGATATTTAAGTGTAGACATGAGAAATGTACATTGATATACAACAGAATGACATGTAAACTCCCTCTTGCCTCACTCTGCCATGAGGAGGCAACAGAAAACTCAAGAAAAAGCTAACAGAAAAGTCTCATAGTCTATAGAATATACTGGGCTCTTAAGAATAATTTAGTACCAGGCAGCACTTTTAGCATAACAAAAATTAAAGTAGTTTACATAAAATAGACATATAAATGCATCTGCATGCTCATATGAAAATTCAGAGGGGCCCAGGGAGATAGCTCAGTAGAATAAGTGCCTACCTGGAAAGCACAAGGCCCTGATTTCCATCCCTGGTACCACAAAAAAAAAAAAAAAATCAGAGGCACGGGTCTTTATTTTTTCATTTGTGTATTTGGTACAGGGTCTCACTATGCAAATTGGACTCATGGTGATCCTTCTGTTTTCAGCCTCCCTAGCACTGGGATTACAGGTATGCACCACCATGCCCGGACTCAGTCACCCACTAAGCATGCCCCAGGGACTGGCTGGCACAGCATGTGGAACTGGGGATTGAGCCCTGATCTCTGAGCTTGCCAAAGCAGGCACTTAGTCCACTGAGCTATCTTGCCAGCTATATGGGTCTTACTTAAACTACACATTATTTTCAGAAGCACGTACATGCTGGAGTTTGGATGTGAAAATACCCACAAGGAGCCCAGTCCCTAGCCTGCAGCACTAAGGGGGTGGTGTGTTAGAAGGTGGGGCCTAGCAAAAGGAAATGAGGACTGGGTCCTGCGGGGGTTCCTCTAGAAGGATTCCAGGGACTCAGCCCCTTCCTGTATCCTATGCTTCCCAGCTACCCTGAGCCAAGCTCCATTACAAGGTACTGTGCCCTGCAGGCTCCTCACAACAGAGACAAAAGACTAAATTCTGCCCTCTGAAACCATGAATCAGAATAACACTTCCAATTGCTAATCCATCCCAGATATTTTGTCCCAATGATGGCAACATGACTGACACGGCACATTTACTGTGCTCTACACTCCCAGTGATACTTTCCCAACACTCCTCCCATTTTTTATTGACACAACAAACCTGCTAGAAGATGTCTACATCCAACATCAATGGTCAACTGATCATTTGGACTACCAGATACTTTTAGTATTTATATCAACATTGTGTATCTAGTATTATTATTGCTACTTAATGGATAAACAAATGAACTGCAAAGAGGATAAGTGGCACCAAGACAGAAAGAAAATAAAAACATAAAACAGTAAAATCATAATTCCCCAGTCCAAAAAAATAAATAAATAAATAAATAAATAAACTTGGATTTCTTAATACCAATTCCACCTCCTTGTGAAGAAAACTGATCGCCTGTGCCATTTACATAAATAATACATAGACCTCATCCTGTCTAACAAAGGGGAAATCTATAACCACAAAGAATATACTCTATTTACATGCCAATCATATGCCATAGAGCACTGGTAAGGAAGTTTCAGGCAGATATGTTCTTAGTTTCCCACACAGCTCTTACCAAAATTAAAAGTTGATTCTTTTATGGTCTGGGGATTGAACTCAGTGCCTCATGCATACTGGACCAGCACTCTTTTGCTGACCAGCACCCCACCTGAGTTTGTATTTATTTATTTCTCTCCATAAGGAATTGAATAGGGCCAGGGATATGGCTCAGTAGAATAAACGCTTCCCTGGCAAGTGCAAGGGTCTGAGTTCAATCCCCTGTTCTGGAAAAAAAGAGAATGGAGTAAATATTGACTGACATCTGCTTCTCTGTTTGCCACTATAATTCAACAGTAGCATCAAACCAGCTCTGAGGAGAAATACATTAAAAGCACCAGCAATACAGTTACAAAAGATACCACATGCTTCTGAATGTCCTATTTCATAATGTCTGTAAAATTCCATAACACACATGCAGCTAGTTCTCCATTGTTTTCATACTGATTTTCCACATTTCAAAGTCTTCCAACTGCAATCTTTTCCCATATCGACCACCAGAAACAGGAATATAACAGGGTAAGGAGAATAGCTCACTTGGGACACTTACAAAAAGTCTGACTACACCCAGACAGAGTGGCTTACTTTTCCTTGGACTCAGGTTATCAAGAGCTATCTCCACCAACAATAATAATAAAATATTCAAGTCATTAAGAACCCCTAACTGGTTCTCATTTCACCTTTAAATAAAAGACAGAAATATCTGAAATAGAAATGTCAGACTAAAGAAAGCTAAAAGTTGCATCAGTCATTAAGGAACTTATTAAGAAAAACCAGTGTAGGTAATTTTGCTTTTTGACTTTTACTGTTCTATTAGAATATTTTAATTGTTTTTGCTCATGGCTATCATAATTCCACTGTGAGTGTGTGGACCAAGGCTCCCACTCCTGTCCTGTGCACTGTTCTAGCCTTGAAGCCTGGCATAACTGGTGCTTCAAATATTTGTGAATGAATCATTAGAGGAGAATCATCTGACCTCCGTCAGAATTGTAGTCCTGCAAGGGCTGTTTCCTGTGAAGAGAGGTGCCATGTGCACCTCCACCAATATTCAGATTCAGAAAATCTGAACACAAATGAGAAGAAATCTGTAGCTGGCTCAGAACTAACAGGACCAAAGGACTCTGCCAAACTAGACAACAGCCCATCAGCCAGGAGTAGACCCAGGAGTCAGGCAGGAAGCAGTGAAGTCCCAACCAAGGAAGCCCCAGAGGTGAGGACTGAGGAGAAACAAACCAGGTGTCAGGGCAAGAGGTGCTCTGGAGCCACAGAACGCGTGGGAGGAAAGACAAAAATAACCTAAAGCTCGGGACTGACTCAAAGTGGAGCAAATTCAGAAGAAAGAAGACATCAAAAGATGCAGATAGCTATCAAGTATGTGAGTGAAGCTCAGCCAAGAACTGCAGTCGTTCCCAATGCATGGCAAAGATAGGGAAGGTGCAGCCTCGTGCCCAGTGGGAGAGCAGCAAGAGTACAGGGGCGGAGAGGGCGCAGCCTGCAGTGCCAGCTGGGCTACCAGACACTGTGCTCTCACTTTAGCGCTTCTCCACTTGAGGCCTCCCATCCATGCCACGGGGGCACCTGTGCATCTTCTCCTCATTCACTCTGCTTTCTCACTACTCTGAGCTTTGCCCAAGATTCAGTTTAGGTCTTAGACATCCCAGGAGGCAAAATCTGTTTCTCCCCCTTCTCCTCCTCCTTTTCCTTTCCTTTTTCCTCATTTTCTGCCATGTACATATGGGGGGAGGGCTCACTGACTGTTGAACCCAGGGCTCTCACACGGCACTATATTCCCAGCTCTTTTTTAGTTTCTATTTTCAGACAGTGTTTCATTAAGTTTCTAAATTGCCTGAGCTGGGTGTGGAACTGTAATCCTCCTGCCTCATCCTCCCAGAGGATGTCTCTTTTGAGTCTTTTAAACTTCAACTTGCAGCTGCAAAACTCCAGAATTCTTAGTGATTCCTATCCTGATAACACTTAATTTTTATTGTAATATAAAGATAGGAAATACTTACAACATATGTCATCCTCTCTCTTTTCATATACATACACACACAGTAGACATGCTTGAGAAATTTGATAAACAGAGAAGTCTCTATAAAACATTTCAAAGAATCTGTGGTCCTAAATATTTCAAATCTTCATGAATCTATAATAGTTGTCTTTCTCTGTCTCACATGCACATATACATGTATGAGCGTGCATGTACATATCAGTACCCCTGTATACACACAATGTGAAGCTAGACAAAACAATTATTCTCTCCAGGACATACAGGTAGGCATAGGTAAAACAAATTCAAACCTTATCTCACAAAAATAGACCAAAGAGAAGTTAACTACAGCAATCTTATGCTGGCTGGGTAAAAGGATAAATGGGGAAAAGCCTACAAATGGCAGCATTTGAGAAACATAAATAAACACTTCCCTACCTTCATTCCAAATGGGCACTGAGCCAAAACAATGTTAAGCAAATGTCCCTAAGGCAAGTTGAAGGGGAACTCCCGTAGGTTCAGGCAGCCACATCATTTCAAGAGCACAACATGTACTTGTATGTGTTTGCTAAGTCTGATTACTCTCTTATATCTACATATAGACACCAGATTCAGGATATAGGATAATGTCACTGATCATTTGGAGTAGAACTCTCTGATCTGATAAAGTGTCTAAGTTCATGATACTTTAAGAAAGCAAGAAATTCAGACTGGTAAGCAGAACATGACTTAATAAATAGGTTCATCACTTTAACCTTCCTACATACTTAAAAAAAAGTATAAAGCTACATTAATGAAAGGAACTGGCAGAAAAAAAAAACAGCAGACATGAGAGACTTCAAAAACTTTATAAGAAAAGTAAATAGAGTAATAGAACCTAACACCACTCATGGTATTTCGAAGCTCCAATGTACAATAGGCAGAAAGGCAAAGAGCCACAGAAGAGATTTTTCCCTACTCCACAGAAGCTCCACACTGAGAAACAGTAAGTAGAAGAAAGAAAGAAGTGACCATCCAGAAGACAAGTTTGTTGTTATTATCAAACAACTCAGGCTGTTAAGCTTAACCTC